>BGPT01003175.1:26026-51647 GCA_003297045.1 Symbiodinium sp. clade C Y103 | reverse complement strand
TTGATCTTCTTCATTGAATGTATAGTTGCATCAACATTTGTTTGGGAATGGTGAACCTCTACGCTGCAACGCCTGGGCAAAGCCCAGGCGTTGCGCGTAAATGTATACTGTATATATATATATATGTGAATGTGAAGGTATGTATGTGTATGTTTTTGTATGTATATGTATGTATCTATGCATCTATGCATCTATGCATCTATGCATCTATGCATATATGCATCTATGCATCTATGCATGCATGGATGGATGGATGTATGGATGTATGTAATGTAATGTACTGTACTGTAATGTAATGTAATGTAATGTAATGTACTGCAATGTAATGTAATGGAATGTAATGTAATGTAATGTTATGTTATGTTATATTATGTTATGTATTGTATGTATGTATGTACGTACGTACGTACGTACGTACGTACGTACGTACGTATGTATGTAATGTATGCAAATACATACAATATATTATGTATGGTTATGTATGGTTATGTATGGTTATGTATGGTTATGTATGGTTATGTATGGTTATGTATTATGTATGGTTATGTATGGTTATGTATGGTTATGTATGGTTATGTATCGTTATGTATCGTTATGTATCGTTATGTATGGTTCTGTATGGTTATGTAATGTAATGTAATGTCATGTCATGTAATGTAATGTCATGTCATGTCATGTATGTAATGTAATGTAATGTATGTAATGTATGCATATACATATGATATATTATGATATCCTTACTATTCCTTAATTATACAATAGTTTGAGCGCACAAACACTTCGCTCAGGCCCAAAGACTCCTCCCTTGACCGCTGTTTTTGCAGAGGTCCCAAGTCCTCAACTTCAAGGAAGTTCATGGATTGTGGAAATAGTCACTTTAGCTTTTGGACAGTGTCTTTTGGTTTTTGAACTCCTCCCAGCCCTGCCGCGCCCAGGCACCATATTCAAGGTCGGTTCATTGCGGAATTCCTATCTCCTCGCATAGAACAGACACATGTTAAAAGTAGGCCCATGCACTTGGCTTATGATACAAGAGAACTCCTACGGGATACCAGGTTTTCGTTGTATTTCGTTGTTAACCGTCCATCCATAGATTTACAATGATATACATGGAATTGTCTAGCACATCTTCACACCAAGCAATTCTGGGACATACACATACCTACATCGCCAAACAAGCAGCCGCGAACCATCGGCCAGTTCGCCATCCTCAAGTGGAGCGGCTCGTGGCCATTTTCTCCAGATGTCAGGGATGGTTACAAGGCCATTGGAGATCAAGTACAAACCACTGTACCTCTACATCAAAGACACCTCGTGATTTCAGATTGCAATGACATGCACCGCATTAGCTCAAAAGAAGCCTGTGAAATGTGACCTCCAGGGCACAACCCCGTCTCCTTTCCTTGAACGAGATGTCGAAGCTTGGGTCCTGAATCTCTGACGACAACGTGAACGTCTGCAAGTCGAGAGATTCCCAGAAGATGGGCTACAGTTATGGGATGTCTATGGATATTGGCAAAAGGTGGTCCCTGAAAACTGGACGCTTAGCACCTTAGAATCAAGAAACATCATATCTGTCACAAGCTGTGGCTTCGATAGCCTTCAATTTTCAATTCAAACCCGTCATTTATAATTCCATATTCATATGGGTTTGTCTGAAACTACGGTACCCCAACACGCGCAATTCAATTTGCAGACATATATCATCACCATGTCATCACCATGCTGTTACATCGGCCCATCCCCGCCTGCAACTTACTGGCTATTTCATCTTCGTCCAGGTAGCGACTGCCACATGGTGCTACCCAGGGTTCTTGGCCTCAGACATTGAACCAAGATGGCGGAAGTTCCACCACGAGGCACCCCAGTGAACACCTGAAACACCAGAAGGGATGTAGACTCTAAACGATGCTGGAATAGTTCCCCATTACACAACATACAATCATCAACGTTGAGGTTGGTATAGATGTATAGGTTGGTCGTTCTGACCCAGACTCATCGTTGCCCGAGTTCAACTTAACTGCATCTATAGAAACAAAGCAACACATTCAGAAAGAACTCCCTCTAGGAGCTTCAGAATGTGACACCTCAACGAATCCCTCAATAATTTGGCTGTACAATCTTGGACATGATGTGTGCGTTTTTAAGACTAGCCAAGATCTCATGATGAACGCTCTCCTTTGACCAATCCCAGGAACAAATAGAGCAAATGTACAGCGTGATGCCCAAACTCCAAACATCACATTTCCTCGGCGTGTGAGAAGGCTTGGTTTTCTTGGTTTCAATCCCGTGTTTACAATTCATGTTGAACACATTATCACCTTGGTATTGTTGGTGGCACACATTCGTCGTTTGCTGTGCATATCCGTGTATACATTTACATAGTAATATATATATATATATGTATCTATATCAATGATTATATACACAAATACATTGATAGAGTATGATAGAGTGAGAGAGATCTGGATCGTTCTTCGGAATCTCAAAAATCAGCGGTTCCAGCTTCTAAAGGTCGGACCATCAACCTGATACCGAAATCAGCCATGTATGGTACATAGAGTTCCCTGCCATGAGTTGCGGGTAAAACAACTGTCCAACCTTTAAACAAGAGCGATCTCAGTGTCCTAGCGGCCTGGCGATTCTTTGGATGTTACTTGATGTGGATGGAACATCTCCAAAAAAAGTCCGAAAGTTCCATGGTGCAATCCCTCAGTTTCTTTGTGGGTCCACTGGGTTCTGCGTCCAGCTTCTGATTGTAGCGAGCACTGAAGACCTCTGGTGCCATGGTACTGACCGTACCGACCACCTGAAAGCGCTTCGACACGGTGCCATGACGAGCCGCGGAGTCAGCGGAAGAAGACTCATGAAATGGCTCATGAAACACATAATGCACTAATAACAACCCACTATTATGACTGATCATAGGTGTTTCATAATCATAGGTGTTTCATAACAACACATTTGCACTAATCACTATTATTGTGTTTGACAATACATCATAGGAACCACTAATAATCCATGATTATGGCTAAAAGTTGATAGCAAACACTGTTACAACCCACTATTATGACTAATACACTTAATGTTACCATCTAATACCATATTTCGAGTGTTGTTTTGTGTGTGTATGTCTATCATCAAGAATCAATGTATATAACAATCCTCAAAAGAATAGAAGTCCGTTAAATGAAACTGAAAGAGCGGTAAACTTTTTTTGGTGGCTACTCTATATAAAATTAATACAATCTATAATGTATATGTAAATAGAATGTTTATATTAATATAATGTATAAACATACATGATGTATACAGAATGTGTACATATATATATATATATGTATATGTATATTCACATATAATGTATAATATATAAATATAAACATAGAATGCATATATATATATATATGTAATTATATATATATACACAATATATTACAATATTATACGATTTATACCCCTTTGGCCAAGGAACATCCGTCAGGAAGCCGGTCTTTGTGTGCTGCAAGTTCCCGGCGATGCCTCAAAGCGGAAGAAAAAAGACATCGGGCATTGAACCAAAGAGAAGTGGTGTTGAACCCAAGAAAAGTGATGGTCTGAATTTCGACACTATAGATGAGTCAAACTAGCGATTGTAGAACTATAACAAGCAAGAAGGAATAGGTCAGCAAAAAAAGAGGTATACGGTATATAGATTCTATATATAGATCTAGCCATTGTTATACCATGTTATACCCAACAATTGAATGGTGAGGCGTATACCAACTGTTTTTACCGCTTCGGAATGGCTAGAGCAACCAGCGTTTGTGGCTTAACCAGGTCATTCCGCAGGTCTATCTCCTAGACAATCCTCCTAGAGATTCAAACCTGCTTGTGGCGATTCAAAATAATCAAAGACCTGGAAATGAAGAGATCCAGGTGAATGATTGTACAATTGGTACCTAATTTGAATTGCAATTTAAATGTCCGTTTGTCCATAGTTTGCGGGCACTGTACATTCCATTCTCCACGGTTGTTTTGGATGCTGTAGCACAATCTTTGGGACCTTCTCCTTGCAACAAAAACCAAACTGACTTGTCATTCTTCAACCCTACAATAAAAGCATATAAAAGTGCAATACCTGTGTGTTTTCTTATGTTTTCTCAGCATCTATCATCATATAGGTTTCGTGTCTGTCATCCTGCTTTGTTGCTTGGGCTGATCCACCAAGGGCGTTGCTTGGGCTGAAGGGTGAATACATCTTGTGGAAAGATTGCACGACGGCTCATGATGCTCATGTTAGAGTCTCCACAAATAATGTTCACTTTTGAACGCACGACAATCATCAAATCTAATATAGCACTGCAGCGTAGAACAACCAACAAATCCCTGGTGCCAATTTATTGAGTATCCTCACATAGATAGGTTTGTCTCAAAATCAGGTCAAGTACCCCGAAATCTACTGCTTAATCATCATAGTCGCCATTGAATTGCCATTGTAGTGAGTATACCCAATTTTCAGACACACCCAAATATCATATTGTCGCTGATATATCCCACTATATTCCCAATGAAACCTCCATATGATCATATTATCTTCTGGGTTTTATCCAATCATTTCATTGTTAAATCCCAATTTTCTGAGACACCCAAACTCTCAAAATGTCCAAACAACTCCTGGTGTCAAGGTACCCAGGTCGATCAGCTTCAGGACTGATTCCTCATGCGGCCTAGGCGTACGTTCCAGGGTTGGAGGCCCTCTGGTTATTTAACGCAGCCATGGAAAATCACCATTTCTACTAGGTAAATCATCATGTTTATCATCTATAAGGGGTCATTTTCCATTGCTATCTTAAATAACCAGAGGGTAACTCGGAAGTCAACCAAAAGGCTTGGGGTGGAATTTGACTTTGCTTCCCTTTGGTTGCGTGGATTCGATCTTGCACTGTCGCAAGGGTAAGGGCCCTTGAACAACACATTCGTAGGTGGCAAAGCCATCTCACTCAGTTTGACCTGCGTGAGGAAAAAACAGATATTATCTATGATTATATGGCTATGAGTCAAAACCCTGGTACCTAGTGAACATCAAAATAGCTGGTAAATGGATGTTCATCCCATTAAAATTGATAATAATAGGTTTTTTAGATGGAGAGTGTCATGATTCATCCATCTGTGAGTTTAGAGAAGCGGGGTGCGGCAATCCACCGTTTTCGTTTGACAAATCATGGTGGCAACCAGCAACCGCGACCGGCTTTTGAGGTCCGGTCTGAGGAAGGTGAGCCACATGGAAGGAGATATGTATCACAAATATAGCATACTATTGCGTATAGCTGTCTCTCAGCAATCAACATGTAGCCTTTGTTCTCCTTGACTAAATACTCGACCACTTGATCATTTTCACAGAGCACTGGAAAAAAAAATCAAGCTTTATTGAGGCTCATGTTGGGCCTAGGCAGCAGAGATCAAAGGTAGGATGCTGAAAGTCAGTCAAGGTCAGTCATGGACTCTAAATGGGTGTGCAGTTCCAGCTATACGTGGATACACTACCATATGTTATAGGGGCCCCATATCCCAATTTTTGGAGTTCTTACCAGTTATATCCACTATTTTTTCCAACTGTATCCCCATCCCTATCATGTGCATCAACTCTGCCCAGTCACGTTGACTTCATGTAGTTTTCGCACTTGATGTCCTGGGAGGCCGACTAGAGACTACGGTAGAGCTGGGTGTGTCTGGAGATCGGGTATACCAAAAATTCCATGTTTAATGGTGGCAACAATGAACCCATCTGTTTTCACTTATCTCTGGCACTGCGGTGGAATCTGAAAGGGGCCGTTTATCAAACTATTGCGGGAACACCACACGCAACGAAATAAAACGAACCAACAACCTTGGGATCGAATCCAAGACACTCTCCAAACTTAAATCACATGCTGCCTTTAGCTCTCACCCACCTCAATATCCACCCTCAGAAATGCTACATCTGCAAGTGATACCATAAATGCATGTGAGCAATCTCATCTGTGATGTAATGGGCCACAAACACCACCTATAACTGTAGCCTGTGCACATCTCTCTGCACATTGTTTTTTTTTGCGACCCAACCATGGCCTCAAAAACGCCTACACAACACCCAGCACTTAGCCCTCATGCCCCAGCATGCCAGCCGACCCGGTGGACGATGTAGTGGTAGTGCAGATATGCCAAACCAGAACACATTTGCCAAGCATAGGAGGCCAACATGTCTGACCTCAGGTGAGGCGAAACCGCTCAAGCCGAAGGCCCAGAGTGGGTGACGTTTGGAGGCCAATGTGTTTTTTCTGTGTCTGAAAATGTGCGCCCTACCCCCGAATGGCCATTTAAGAGGAACATGTTTAACAAATTAGGTGACTTTGCGAGTACTCTATGTTCAAACAAACCCATATATTTACTCACAAAGTTTTATATATAGTATTATAATATTACTATAATCCAACTTGTATTTCAACATGTTTGAGCCGTAGCCATTTTGCACCAACAGTTTCCAAAGGCCTATATAGCCTCCATAAATTGTGAGTCGGTGAGTGATGATGAACACGTGGATTTAGGCATTGTACCATGGGGTACCCAATTTTGAACCCAAATGATGGTGGCAAAGCCTTGACACAATTCATTTTCCTTGGCGATAGGACTTCTTATTCATATCCACTTATTGCCTCCTAAATAGGCAACCAATGTCATTTTGCCGGTGCAGCAAATAGGCCTTGGGAGTTCTGCTTTTAAAATGCCCCTATGATCCTATGGTCGTGGAAGCTTTAGGGGCACCAAGCCTTGGACCAATTGATATCGTCTTAGTTTTTGTGGACGGATTCCGCAGCATGCTGCACAAAACTGGTTGTACTATGTTGTACTAATCTGGTCAAAACATATTTGTTTGTCTGTGTATACACAAGAATCCTCAAGAACTCTATTACAAATTATACACACATCATCAGTCTATAATGAACATCACTTAAGCATCTTTATTCCACGGAGTTTCAACAGGAGAGTCTTAAAATCTGTGTAGTCGTGGCGAACTTTCTCTCAGATACTGAGTAGCCTTCCAGAGAACGCACAAAATCCATACCGAGTTGCGGAAGGCCGACGACGTAGCCAACATCCTATGCTTGCTATGCGGGGCAGTTCCATGACCCAGACTTGTTGTTTGGGCTCTAGATATAAAGGTAGATCATGGCAAACATAGCATGCAGATAATAGACATATCAAAAAATTGGAGATCGGTGCCATACATCACCAAGAAAAATGAGGACCATTGAGAGGTTCCCTCACTGACTGGAAGGCTGGTACATATTGTTCCAACATATTTGTCTGCGGAGGCTTTGTCAGGCCGATAAAATAGTTCCTTCTGGGATACTCTTCCGTGAATATGGGCGGATTCTTCCAGTAAGGGGAGCTGGGAAGTGTATTCTTGATGTTGACATTCAAAGGGAGTGGTCTGTTTCAAAAGATGTGAACACTTGTGAAATCATTCTTGAGACTGTTCTACTTTACAAACTGGGCTCCGTAACCGACAACCCCTAAGCCGTGCCACAAAGTCTTGAGATTGCAAGCAGCTATGTGAGATCCCCAATTCTTTTCCTGGACAAACCCTGTAGCTCGCCCTTCAAACCACACCTCTCGGCTTTCTAGAAGACATAGAGGGGCCACATTTGCCATATGTATCAATTATATAAATTCAATGAGTACAAGATACCCTCCGGTAATTACTCAAACCCAGCTAGCTGGGAAATCATCATGGCCTAGCCATGGAGGTTTCGAGCTAGGAAAATCATCGAACTAACTTGAGGTCCCAGTCTTCACCGCCCAGGCCGATCTATTGAGCCGCCTGCTTTCGGAAAGGATGCTGGGTGACCTCCGTTAGCAAGTCTCCACCTGCAACAACTGGTGATTCATGATTAATCCCTTCCCCCGAAGATGAACCCCCCCAGAAACCATGGTTTAGTAGGAGATTTACACATGTTTACACATCATTTGGGTTGGATGGGATCAACATTGAATAATAATCATTGATAATGATGAATAAGTAATGGTTAATAATAATTCATCATGGATAATATATGGGATAATCCTCCAAGTAGGACGGTTCCTGAAATGAGTAGAGAGGATTGGTAAACTAACATAGCTATGGAAAATCAGGAGTTTCAATCAGTAAATCATCGAAATACATGACAATTTTCCGTAGATATGTTAGTTTAGTTGGAGAGTAGATGATTGGAAACTCACTTCTGCTTCCCTGCATGTGGTTTATAAATATCCACGGATATAAATACCAGAGCAATATCAACACGTTCCAGAGCGTTCACTGTCCCCAGTTTGGAGTCCAAACGCACAATCCACGTCCTGACCGTTGACTCCCTGCATCAACCAAACATCAGGCATCTCATGTGCAGCATTTCTCTGCACATGTGTATATTCATGCACATTCTAATCCAGTTTAATCCAATCGAATCCACCAATCAAATCTGTCCGTCTGTCTGTCTGTCAGTCTCTCTATCTATCCTTTTATTTGTTTATCTATCTATCTATCTATCTATCTATCTATCTATCTATCTATCTATCTATATCTATCGATATCTATCGATATCTATCTATATCTACCTATATCTATCTATATCTATATCTATATCTATAGCTATCTATATATATCCATATCTATATTTCATCTATGTCTATATCTATGTCTATATCAATGTCTATATCAATGTCTATATCTATGTCTATATCTATGTCTATATCAATGTCTATATCTATGTCTATATCTATGTCTATATCTATGTCTATATCTATGTCTATATCTATGTCTATATCTATGTCTACACCTATCTATATCTATCTATATCTATCTAGAATCTATATCTCTATGTCTATCTCTATCCATCTCAATCTCTATATATGTAACATTCTGTATCTATCTATCTATCTATCTAGCTATCTATCTATCTATCTATCGATCTACCTATCTACATTTCTATCTACCCATCCATCCATTGATACTACACAGAAATTGGTAACAAAATCATCCAGCTTTGCTGCAACTGATTCATCCTGTTTTTTTAAATAATTCTTTGCAGCGCTTGTGTCAGATTCTTCAACGTTCCTGGCCTTCGTAAAGTTCCATGACCAAGTAGAAGTGGTCTTCCTGAGACGAAACGCCGAAATCCAAGTCAAGTGACACCGAGATTCATGTCGGGCCCATGCGTGTTGGTTTATGGTTGAAAAACCATCCTGAAAAACACAACCATTACTACTCAGTCTGTCAAAATAGTATGCACTATACGAGTGGCAGGGTTAAGTCACAGCATTCGCCTTGAAGTCATAGCAACAGTTGTTAGTTGTTATATACAAATTCACAAATTCCAGTTTCAACATGAAACAAACTCACGCTAAAAGCAGCAACTGGCCATGGAGTCATTGGTTACATCCCAAGATCCATGTCCCCTGGGATCATTGGGCAAATCGCCAGGCACACAAAAACACTGGCCATGACGCCAGCCGAAAAACCTTGGGGAAACCTGAGAAAGTTCTGGATGCAGTATATACAATACAGTAATGTACAGTATCCCTTCACGTTTTTTTTTTTTTTTTCGGAGGCATTTATATAATATGTGTTATTCAACTTTCGACACCATGGGGTTCGCTGTCAAGCATCGTCTCGGTAGTGAGACAGCAGGCGGACGATGTTGGGATGTCTCAGTTTCCGGGCCTGACGCGGGGGTCACACATCAACTGGGAAACCAGCTGGTGATTGAGCTACTAGAGATACACGTGATTGTTGGGGGGATAGAAGGTATTTATTGTATACGTTCACATATATACATATATACATATATGCATTGCACATGTTTTCCGAATCCATGCATAATACATCCTAATATATTGATATGTATATGATTATACATACTGATATGTAATAATACAGTATATAATCATATACATTGTATATATATATATATAATAGTCTTGAAGCCCCAAAAAAGTCATCAGCACTGCTGCGGCGATTCCCCACCTGGTCCAGTTCGCGCTGAAACACCTCAGCGACAAACCAGCTACGTACTGAAGTATCTATATTCACATAAATATGTGGAGAAGTATATCTTTACAAATGATATATATATATATACAATTATCTATCTCAATACATATATATATATATATTATGATATACTATCTATATTATAATCCAGATATATAAGTAAACTTATATCCATACCTCTACTAACATGACCCAACATCACCCACATGGGGGTCATAAAACCACTATGATCACTGAAAAAACACAAATTTCAAGAAGTTGCTGTTCTGCAAAATACATGTCCTAACCTTGGAACTCCCCCAGATGGCTACCAGTAACAGTAGCATGGTCATCTTGCTCTCCGCTTTCTTGGGACTTGGTTCCATCAGACTCTGGTGTATACATACATATATATATATATACACATACATGTACATATATATATATATATCTACATATGTATATATATATATACATATACATATGTATATTCATATATAGATACATATGTATATGTATATATATATATGCAAATAACTGCATATATCCAGATATATCCACATGTATATATATACATAAATATACATATATATACATACATACATACATATATATATATATACATATATATATATACATATATATATACATATATATATATAGATACATACGTATATACATATATATACACACATATATATATATACATATATACATATATATATACATATATACATATATATATATACATATACATATATATATATACATATACATATATATATATATATTACATACACATATACATGTACATATAATATGGTTATACATATACATGTATTATCATATATCAGAATATAATCAATTATCATAACATATCATATCATATAACAACCAATATTCCATAAATATCTGGACACTCCATGATACAGCAACCAGTACCCGCAAATGTGGCACCAGTAACCTCGCGAGTGACGCTAACGATTTGTCAACTGAACAAACAAAGGATCTCAAGGAGTACGATATGATATAACTTTGACTTGATAATGAGATTATCATCTTTCTAGCCACCGCATCGACTCATTCGTCAAGAAACCACTGGATTCGTCAACCGGACGCTGATAGCCTTGATCGCCCTCCGCTGATTGTCCTGTTTTGGCCAGACAGCCCGCTGCAATACCCAACATGGTGGCAAACAGCATCCCCCAGATCACCAGGTTGGGACAGTGTTTCATTGGAATGTGAGGTGAAAAGCCAAAGAAATGGATGTGTCATGATGTGTCCATTTACATTGACCGTCCGGGCACTGACTAACTCAGTTTACCATTGTGAACGCTGGTTCGTGGTGGCAGGGTGGCTCGTCACCCCCTGAATAACAGGAACATGATTACGGATCATCGACTCATGTGTCAACCAAATCAACAAGAAGACTTTGGCGGCTCCGCACTTTTTTGGAATCATATTTTGTTGGATTAAAACGAGAGCCCAGAGTTGAAGGTACTCTCTACAATGTGCAAAATAAAGTGCCGTTTCCTACCCCACTTTTGGAAGGTGGTCCTGACACAAGCATCACGTTGTGGGGGTGATGAAGTGGTTGGCGGTTGAAACCCAAACAATGTATCATCTCGGAATCCCAGGTAAGGAGGGAAATAACCTATGTGTACAGTAGTATATATGGTTAATCATAAATAAATGACACCAGTAACCAATTAATTAAGGTACCAGCTGAGGTATGTTAAAGTGCTAAACATGACCAACAATTGCCATGGCGGTCCTTTCTTGTTCGACCCTTGTAGACTGTCCCGAAGCCACCTTTGCCAAGTTCTTCTTCGAAAACGAAGTCTGCCTCAATGCACACCCAACAAGAGCGAGGAATTCCAAGGCAACTCCCCCCCCCTTCCCAAAAAAAGGTATGACTCGGTATGATATGCATATCAACAACATGAAACCCCTGAAGCTAAAATTTGGGAACACATGGCCATGGTCACGGGGGGAGGCTTGAAACCGTCCAAATTTGAAAAAGACACATAGCACATTGATCTGGATAAAGAGTAACCTGAGTAAACAGTATATTGAAACATATTCAAGCGTTTCCGTATTAATATATGTCAGCTATGGAGGCACGTCAATTCTTAAAGCTGGAGAGTTTGCAGCCTTGGATGACTCTATGTATCATCCATTGGATGCATATCGCTTCGCCAAACCATCCTACATCGTATGTGCTTTGTGGTGTGATTTGTGGCTGGTTTTGAGGGGAAAATCATGGAGGTGACCATGGATTCCAGCTTGGACTTGGTCCATGTTCAACCGACTGGAGAAACATATACCAAAGTAGATTCCCGAAATGCTTGATTTAACAATGGGAGAACAAAAACACCTTCAGCAAATCTAAGTGTTGTTTGCCATAGTTATTTCACCAACTAAAATTTTGAGATGTTCCCCAACAGAACAAGTGAGCCCAGTCCCGCGCTGTTCAAATGTCATCGCCACGCCACATAGATGTCGCCTTCCATGGTCGCAACTGAACCGCGTTCTCGTTGCCTGCGTTTTCTTAGCGGGTTATCCCATCTCCATGGCTATGTACGACAACAACCCTGATCAATGATCAAATGTAGTCTTAGTCTCACATCCTGAGTAGAGTTTTCTCTCTGTTGGGGGGACACACATATGACATCATATGACCTTAGATATGCTGAAATATAATATACAATATAGTATGTTGGTGTGTAGTCTGTTCCCTGATGTATGGCAAACACGCATCAAAACTACACTACCCAACCAATGTTTACCCAGTGCAACGGCGAGGAAGCTAAACATGCAATAATATAACTACCAAAGTGACATGTACTTCAGCGATGAGGAGCTGGTTGTACACCCTTTGGTCAAGCTGGCAATGGGAAATGGGTCATGTTTTTTCGCCGAACACTGAGAAAACATAGGGAAACCATCGAATGAGGGATGCAGGTCAGATTCCTAAAGGATATCCACTGACAACCACCTCATTTCCCAACTATAATATAGTTGAGATAGTCCCACAGTTTTTGCATCATTTGTGGGAAGGTCCTTTGAGAACTTGCTGATGATGTGTAGGCCAAGACTCAATGACTATCCAACGATCGCAGAATGGGTTTTAAGGGGAACTTACAGGCAACCCCCGTATCTTGGCAGACAAATCCATGTCAATCCATGTTTAAATCCTGTGAATTATCCGTCAACCCACGCCAATCTGTCCTCAAGTCCATGCCCAGTTCTTGCAAGACTTGTTCAGACTCACGACGTCCCTTGGTCTGTCCAAGACTCATGGGACGTTTCCAGCGGCTTTGTTCAAAAGTAAGGGATTTACATGGATTTCACCTTAAATTATGGCAATTTCTTTTTTTGGGTAGCCCATCTTCAGACAAATCCAGGTACCCACAATCTTAAGAGCTCACATCGGAGGTATCTGCAATTGGTACTTACGATCTATGATGAGGTCAATGTAAGCCATCCCTCTTCCTAATATATGGCCTTCCATGATAGGTTATTAGTTTGGCTTCGTCAATTGGCCATTGAAACATGGGGAAAAAACATTAGGTTTTTGGGCAATCAATCTATTATCGTATCTTACTTTAATTTGGAACAGTGTAGTTTTTGGGGTTTCCAAATTTTGGAATTCGGAGAACTAAACAAGTGTAGAGCCGAAAATTGCTCCGCGCATCTTGTGGCCCTTCAAACTTGGACCCCGGATCGCGATGTGATGTCTATTGATTGGGGCGGTCATGGGTCATGTCGTTAGGTATGAAAACAAACGTGTGGTACCCTCTGGCAAATTAACATAGACCCTGGCAGATAGGGGTGAGAAGACTATATAGTTTCCTCCAAGAAATAGCTTTTTTCAAGGTTTATGTGAATTTACCAGAGGGTAATTGTTGCAAGAAATAAGGCTGTGAGTCTGTGAGTCTGTGACTTCAGGAATGAACCTGATTTTTCAGCAAAAGCCAGGTAGAAAATCGCAGCCCTGTGACATTGGGGTTCGAAATCCGATAAGTTTGTGCTTCGCCAACGTTAGCCATAATGGATTATGGCACCAGAATTTTGCCATGACATCCCAATTCTTAGCCCCGTTCATAGGTCAAAACAGGAATATAAACAAATATGACCCAATCAAGTGTCCAATCAATCAGTTTGATCATCCCACGAGCGCCCTCCAAAGGGATGGTGTTCATTTTGGATTCCCAAAATGACACGCTTTTTGTGGGTCCGGATTGATACCTAGTGACTTGACCCATTCCCACACAGGGCCTCATTTTTTTGGTACACCCCACCCCATTGTTTCCCATCAATTTCCTCTGGAAAAATGCCAAACAACAAATCAAGCAAATCCGTCATTCTGACCCATACCCGAACGGATTTGTTTGAGAATAGCAAACCCCTCAAATCGAATGGTTTATCATCATCAGCTTCTCTGTAAAAATGGTAATTGTGCCTATCCCCAATTTTCACACACACACAATGTAGCTGGTTATAGCCCGCTATGTACCCGTTCATGGATAAGCTTCCCTTGATATCCCCATTATCTATGGGTTAAATCCCAAGTGCCATGCTCAAATCAAAAAATCAAAAACTTTATATCCCATAATTTATTCTTGATTACATACACTATATACACTTTCTATTCCCATCATCTTCCACTGCAATCTGGACCCAAGACACCTGCACCCGTATGCCCTCCTGGTTCAGGGAACTGGCCATGGATCCCCTGGCAGCAAACCAGCAAAACATGCTGCAGATGGGAACCTAACCTGCAGTTTTTTTTTGTGTGTAGATAGCTATGTATGTACAGCATTCGACATATACTATGTATACATATATATATATACATACTATAACTATATGTATGTATACCAACACAACTATATATATATGACATATAATTATATTTGAAGATTTTGAAGAGTTGCTTTCTTCGGACATTTTGGGGTTCCACAAAGCGGACAATGCGGATAGATGCAGTGCTTGCGCATAACTGAATAACATGGTCTGAAAATCATGCAATATGATGAAATATGATTATAGACTTATATATATATATGTATACACATACCATTATATGTATATGATTCTGATATGATTACATATAATACTGCACAAAAAGGATAGGTAAGGCAACCACCCATGAGGTTGATGTGTACATCAAATTATCTCCGACTAGATCATGATATGAAGCTTTAGCGTTCCAGTTCTGAACAGATCCTCTCTTTGAGAGCAGTGACTGGCTCGGGTCCCATACGGTCCCGTTGATTCAGTCGATGGTATCTGAATTAACATTTATTTCACCTACCTCAAATGATATAATTCATCCATATGAAATGAATCATGTTTAGATCTGGATAGTTAAGGATGATCTCCTCTCTGACATTCAGGTGTTGCGAAATATGATCGCAGATCACCAGGTCCCTACTGGGTCATTGACAAAAAAAACATGGGGATTTCATGTAACCCCTCAGGTCCCAGGTGACCCACCCAACAGTAGATGGTTTAGCCATTCACAAACCCAAACACTATGGAGGGGTCACCTGACTATAGCCAAATCGTTGAACTATATGGGTCATTTGCCTTCCGTAGCGACGTGAAATCCCCTTCATATTCTATTCATATCGAATATCAATATTCCAGTAATATTCCATCAATATTACATGGGAAATTATCCAGCTGCTCCCGTGCTTTACCACATTTCACGCACCCGACTATCAGTCGCCTGTTGGTCGGGACCCGATTTCGCAGCAGTTGCGAACCGGTGCCGGACTCTCGAGGATCCTGCCGCGACGGTCAATTCCCAACATGTGCTTCCAAGAATTGTTTTAGTTGTTGGTAGTTGCAAGTACCCTTTGGTAATCAAACATGGCCATGGAAAATCCTCCAGTTACAATCTGTTTTCCGATAAAAACTTGCACGAATAGGGGATTTCCAATTGCCATGTTTGACTACCGGAGGGTAAGGTTTGTGGGATCCAGCAGTGGTTTGCATGTACGCATGCCAATTCTTGCTATTATTAGAACTTGGTGATAGATACCAAGCAGTATTTGAAAACCTGGCCTTTTTTCTTGGCTTATGATAAACCCATCACAAAACGTAGTCAACTGGGACTTGAGCAAACCAAGCTTTCAGGAAGGCAAACAAAGATTAAACCACCAACGAGGAAACATTTGATCATGTTCCACATATATATATATATAATATACATAAATATACATATAGTTGATTTGAGAAACAAGAGCGGAAACCGACATGTTTCCAATCTGCCCTTGCAAACGATTTGCTTGATGTTTATGTGTTTTGTCTGCCAAAACTATATTATCATAATTTATCATATATAATCCCCATCATAGTTGGTTGTATACCTCATACATATGGGATAATTCGAACATGTCTTGCCTCGTCTGCATCGTCCCTTCAAGGTGAACTGAGAGGGTTTAGCACCTCGCCTCGTTACATACCATGAATCACTTGCAGACTCATGGCCCAGCCATCCTCCGGCCTCGGTCAAGTCCACATTCTTCTGCTCTGGCTGCTCAGGGCTAGGAACCTGACGACCAGCAGAATGATGAACACCCCCGCGGGGACCAGCATATACTTCATGTCCATTCCATGTGATATGCATATGTTGGACCATGTTAGACCTACATAGATACACATGTATGTTTATACATTCCAGTGCTTTAATGGAGAAAGCTATAAACCTTGTGTAGACCATGGATGATATGAGTTCACCAACCTGACACAAGACCATGGGGAGATGATGGGATGTCATGGTTGGTTTATAAGTTGCTTTATGACGGAATTTTATGAATAAACTATAGATATGAGCAAAACAATACCATGATTCCAAGGGTTCACTTAACTATATGTACATCCTGCAAATGATGATAGTTCTAGCAATAGCAACAGTAACAATAAGAATAATAACACCAATAATAACATTAATTACTAGTAATGATGATAACAAACATAATAGTAACAATAATGGTCAGATAGTATTAATAATATATAATTAGATCTATTTTGTCAAAAGAAAAACTGGCACACAGCCGATTGGAACAAATGACCTTCTGCACCGTCGCATCCATCGAACGTTCATCTGTTCAGCCCTTTCCCAGTTGATGGATCTTAGCGAGACAGTGGAACCCCTCGGCCCTGTGGTGATCCTCCCTATTTGGAAGTCAGTTACTCTGCGGGCGAATTTCCAGTCAAGGTCGGGTGACACGATACGAAAATCCGGTTCCAAACGAGTTCCAAACGAGTTCCAAACATACCCATTACCAGCCGGGAACATCCGCAGGATGCCCAGGCTTTGATGGTCAAACTCCTTTTATCCCCGCGTGAACAGCGACATAGCTGGCACAATGAACCTTGGTCATCCCTCATTCCAATGGGCCTTAGTTGTTGACCCAGATAAGATATACGATCTTCATCATATATGACCCCCCTGGACGGAACTTCTCAACCTCCAAAGACTTGAATTCTTGCATGTAACATAAGAACTGAACAGCAAGAACAATCTGTGAACATGATCCATCCCCAAGTCCCATATTTCGTAGTTGGCTTTGACCATGAAGTTATACACCCCAATTTTGAGCACTATATGTCAGCAGGGAAATCTCGAAAATGAGGATCTTCGGATCAGAATTTTCGGAAACACGTCCCGGTTTTTGTACTGGTTGGTTCAAAGGGATTCCCGCAATGGAGTATGATCTAATCATCCCCTATAATATATATATATAGGGTAGTAAGAACCAATAAAATCAACCAACAGTTTGATATGTTAAATGTGTTTAAATATATAGATATGCATGAATTCCATCGAATCAACCAACAGTCTGAATTTATGGGATTAAAACCCATAGATACCCATAGTGGGTAAATATAATCTATATAATATATATATATATATAATAATAATCTGCTCATTTGTTGAATCCCACCATTATCACCGCTCCACTCTGGTTTCTCAGAGGGAACTTGCACCTCTTCAGGCCTCGCTTCCTGGAATCCATCAGCCTCTCGCAACAGTTCTAACCTCAGATCGGCGACCCAACTGGTTGGAAACCCAAAGATATTCAAGTGGCATTGATCCAATTTACAGTATACCATAGGATCCCCTTGGCCACTTGTCCCATGGGGTCGCACCCCCCTAGTTATAAGCATAGATTGGTCCGCTTGAGATTTGGCCTACAAAATGGTTCAGCATAAGGCAAATGTCGGAATACAAAATGGAAGGGTAAGCAGCTCGAACAAGGCCCCCAAAACAGGAACCATTTTGTAGAAGCTGCTTTAAGACAAAATTGTTGATTTTCAAAATTGGTTGGTCAAAATCGGAGATATCAAGCAACCATTTTGTAAGGCCAAAACTGGCGAAGTCAGAGGCCCCGTGTTGAAGAAAACATCAGAATTTCATTGTTCTGTACCCCCGCATCTTGTAGGAGGCACCATTTTATAGCATCAACATGTTTTGTTGCACACAAGTGAAAGGCAGGCAAGGAAAGTCGGGCACACTTTTCTTTACAATGGTCCATCACACAAGATTTTGAAAGGGGGTTCATGCACATATCCTTACAAATTGGCAATGCATAGATTGAACTCTACAAAATGGCGGGGTCATCTCCATGCTGGGGTGGATTGCTGGGGTTCCTATGGCTAAGGTTTGGAATGGTTGGGGATGGCTGGGGAGGCCAGATCCATTCAAAGATGTTTTTGCTTCTCCCTATACCAGGGTATACCATCATTTACAATTGATACCCAACCATTTTGTAGTGCCAAGTTGATGCCCAACCATTGCGTACACCAAGAGACACCAATCATACCCAAGCTTTACTACTTGCAAGGTGGTATTGTTTTGCTTAGGTATATATCATGTGCGCATGTTTCTCTTACAATATGATATCCTATATGTCTTCTAGATTTCTTATACATTGGCCTGCATTGAAGACATCTATATCATGATATGTCAGTTGTTACAAAATGGTATCCGAAAAAGGGGTCTTGACACGTTTTTGTTACACAATGGTGGGGCAAACCAAACTCCCATACTACAAAATGGCCCCATGCCCCCACTTTATATATGCGAGCCAAGACCCCCCATTTCATAGGGGAAATGGCTACCGGGTTACCATTGGGAAAGGAGAAGTTGTCTAGAGACTACATCACTTTTGGAGGGAGGCAGGTTTTCCGCGGTTTTGATGTTTGTGCATCAATTGGTAGCCCAAACTTGATCCACTGCTCAAAACTGTGAGCCATTAGCTCTTCAATTTGGAGGTTATCTTCCCAGCAAGTGGGCTTACCCGAGACGACAGTGGATATCATAAATGTGTACTGTACCTATGAGTATATTCAATATAGACAGTGTATATGTACTATACATGACATATGTATGTTCTTGTGATCCGTATCCAATTCATTCAACCTCTTCAACTGCTCAAACGAAAAGCATATCCCAAGTCATGGGAAGGGGGAATTAAAAATAATCGAATTTGCAAATCCAGTCATGACCAATGTGTGTGTTTGTGATAAAAGGTCTGCTATGATCTGGGTTTATCATATAAAAATAGGGTACCCCATTCCTTCCACTGGTTGATCATCATATGCCATCCTTAAAAATGGCCAGAACCGAGAGGGGGGTACCTCATCTATGGATGAGTTTCCTTTGATATTCCCATTCCCCATCGGTTGAATCCCCGTACAACCAGTGTATGTTTTTGTTTTCAAATCATATTCCATACTGCATGGTTCTTGGTTGTCAATATATCCCGGTGATAGCACCAAGTATATATATATCCCATATTATCCGCACAATATCCCAACTATAACTATATCCCATTAAATGGGTGTGTCTGAAGATGATGTTTCAACCCCCAAATAACCAATACAAAATTGGGAAACTGATGTACTACATACACTGAATTTTGGGGCTATCCAATTTTGACACTATTCAAACAAATTCATATAGTTCATACATATGTATGTATATATATATATATATGATAATGTATATATATATATATATGGTAGGTGCCCACCCAAAAGCTACCATTTTATATGTTTCAAATTCATTGGTTAGATCAATGGGGGCTGCCATGAATCTTATATACATGTATGCATATATAAAATTATAAATATATATATATATATATGTAAAGTGTAAACTGTATGTTTAAGATGCCTTCTGGGTAGTAGCTGGACGAAAACAGAATTATGTGTGGTTATGTGATTGTAGTCAACTAGATTTGTCAAAAAAGCAAAATGGAATGGAAAAAAAAAAACAACAGAATCCCGGACTGAAGTCAAAAGGTTTGTTTTTTTGGTTTTCCTTAAGTTTTTGTTTTTTTGGTTTTCTTGATTTTTGCAGGTAAAAGTTGGTTTTTCATCAAACACATGTTTTTCGTGAGATTTTTTGGTTTTTCCATTGTTTGTCTTGAACAACCATGAGTTTTTGTGGTTTTTCATCCAAAAACCTAAAAGCGCAAGGACAAATTTGGTTTCTCGATGCACAACCAAAAAAACTCAAACCTGCAAAAATCAAGAAAACTAAAAAAATAAAAAAAAAATACTCAAGGAAAACAAAAAATACAAACCTTTTGACTTCAGTCCGGGATTCTCTTGTTGCTTTTTTTTCGTGTTTGATTTTTTGGTTTTGGTTTTTGTTGTTTCTTCTGATTCAAGAATGTGAGAAAAACTGTTTGGATCCCAAGCCCGAAGTCTTGATGAGGGAAGTCTGGAGGGATGATATGGATGAAATACGTTTTTCTCAAAATCTTGAATCTTGAATCCAGGAACCTTTGCAAAGTTTGCAAAAATTTTAGGCATATGATGTGCAAACCGGTTCATCACCCAGGACGTTACTTAAGACCATGGGAAGAAATCAACACAGCCAGGACTTGAAAATAAAAAAAAAACAAATCAGTTTCAGCATGGACTTTGAGGTTGTTTTTCAAAGCAAGATCCTCCACTATATGCCTTACGCAGCAATATTTTCAAAGATGACATTCCTTGCGTAAAGTGGCATCATTTTGTACAGACCCCTTATATAAAGGAGTGCAGTGCAGCACTTCTTTGCAAGAAATATAGGATTATTTTCAACCAGGATTGCAGCTGTGCAAAGTTACAAAGGAGCCCACCATTTCTTTGAAAGGAATGTCAAATTATTTACAAAGAGACTTACGGTTGTGCAAAGTTTTTTTCAATAATTAGGTAAAGGAATCTATGGAAGGAGGAGAGCATTATTTCAGAATGGAAACCTTTGAGTACCCATTCACAACCATTGGGTATTCCTTTAAAACATGTTGGTGCAAGTAACTGGGCAAAGCTTCCTTCACAAGGGGGTGAACCATTTGATTGAAAAGCGTGCAAAAATACAAAGAAACATCATACTGCCATACGTCGATTACGTAGCATTACTATCAAATAGAGCCCTCCAATGTATGTAGTATTGTTGAAAGAAACAGGTCATGGTTGTATCTGTGCAATACGCTAATGGTATATTACAGATATTTCTCAGATGATATACTAAAAGTATATGACATTGTATATATATATATACACATACATCAAAAAAAAACATTTCAACAGGAGTATCAAAAGATACTATATAAAGATGTATTAACGTTGAATAAAGGTATGATGCAGGTATATTGAAATATATATATATATACATACATTCAAGGTATTCTCTTGTTTTGTTAAATTGTATACAAGGGGTATATTACACGGTATATTTTAAAGGCATATGTGTTGAAGGTATCTTCAAGGTATACAAAAGGGTATTTCAAAGGCCAAGTAAATGATACATCAAAGGTACTGAAGATTATTGGAATATCAAATGGTATACTAAAGGTATATCAAATAATATATCAAAGGGAAATTACCGATATATCAAATGGAATTTAAAAGGAATATTAAAGGCATCCTAAAAGTATATGAAAAACAAGAACATAGCCAATAAAATCATATATCAAAGTATAGTAAAGGTATATTACATGGCACATGAAAGGAACATGCAAAAATACTAATAAACATTACTATGAAGTAGAACCCTTGCTGCGCAAAAATATTGCAAATACCAGCAAAATCTAACATGGTATCTATAGATATAATTTCACACCTCATCAATGTGAAATGCTCACAATGTTACAATGATCTGAAATTCCAGAATCTCATATATAGCCAAAAGCAGCAAAAACACTGGAAAAAACCAGTTTAAACCTGAAATTTCGCATTTCACCATGGCGCTGTGGCCACCTTTTTTAATGACTGAACTATAGCCATCTGCTAAAAACACAATAGAATATTCAAAAACACTGCAAATACCAGAATAAAATAGCCTCGTATCTACACATATCATCTCCAACATCATCAGAGTCAAATGTCCAAATCCTGAAAACCACTTCAAAATATAGGGTTATTTTTCTTACTATAACATAAGCAAAAAAAAATGTAAATACCAGTCAAAATGTAAAATGGGAGGTTCTTTTGGGGTGGCTAGCAAATATATATAATTATACCCAATTATATATCCAATTATATCCCAATGAATAAATATATATATATATACATATCCCGACATAAAGAATATATATTGACAATATATATATATATAAATGTATATATATATATATATGTTTATTTATATATATATATATATGTATATATATAATGTTAAGGTACGATTAATGAAACCCCTTAAAATAATGTTAGCCAACTCCCGGCTCAGAATAATAAAAACCCCTCGAAATAATGTTAGCCAACCAATTTTGGGGATGGTTTTTTTCTTACGTGTATTTTCGTATTTGTTTTTTTTTTCTGCCCAAAAAAAGGTTCATAATAAAAAACAATGCTTTTAGCCCCCCAAATAAAGTATATGTTTTTTTGTGCTACTCACATGTTTCAATTTCTTATTAAACCGTTAATAAAACAAGCCAAAAATCAATCGCGCAAAGGGGGTAGCCCAGAAGCCAATTATGTATTCGTTTTCAATTAGCCAATTCATTTGGCAATATATAAAACGATGCCAGGATCCCACTTATGTAATCGTTTTCAATTAGCCAATTCCTTCGTGAATACATAAGTCTGAAAAAAATCCAGGAACCTCTGGCAACTGTTTGGCCTCCACATTATTCTGAGGCGATATCTGTTTGAGAGGGGGAGGGGGGGGCGTTTATTAATCACACGTCAACACTATGTTTATATATATATATATATATGTCTATGTAAATATATATATATATATTTGTGTGTATAATAGGATATATCTCTCTCCCAATTATATCTTTAAGCATATCCCATGAAATCTCCATGCTATGCTGGCGTTCCTGACACTGTGGTCCCCGCTTAGCGGTCTCCTCGTCCTGTTCCATGGCAGGTTGTGGATCCCCCGTTGTCGCAAAGTTCACCTGGGGCACGACATCACGGGAGATTTTACCATGCTGACAGATGCTTCTTTTTTGGATCGTCAGTTATGTTTCCTCATGATTGCGAAGTGATGGTGTTTAAAGGTACCCATTTTAAATACAGAACGGGACACCCCCAGAGTGCAGTTTTGAGTGTTTCCCAACTAGTGTACTTCATGGTTCTGGGTTCCCAAGTAGTGTATTTCAGGGTTCTCTGACTACCACACAGACTGCACTCCGAAGGGGTCCCTTCAATGAGGCCTGACTGCCTGACTCTAAAAGCACCGAAAACCTTTAGAAAACCAAAAAAAAAATCGAGAAAACAAAAAAAAACAATATTTCTAGACTCTTCAGTTGAGAGGGGGGATGCTAAGCAAGACTCTGGAAATATTGTTTTTTTTTGTTGGTTTCTTTGTTTTTTTTTGTTTTTCTCGAGGTTTTCATTACTTTCACTGGTATTCAGTGGGTTCCGGAGAGGATTCCAGCTGAGAGTCTAGACATACTGCCTTTCTTTTATTTGTTGGTTTCTCGAAATTTTTCTCTGTTTTCATTGGTTTTCTGAAGGATATAGAAAAAAAATGGAAGGGGGTAGGCCTTATTGTTTCGTATTTTCTGGAGATTGTGGTTCTGTTTGTATATTTTTCTAACCAAGGAATGCCACCCTCTGTTCAAAGGATAAAAAAATCCAAGGAAACTTGCATAAAGGCACGCAGCACTGTCCTCAAGACATACCATGGTATCTTAAAGTGCAAATGAACCGTTTCAAAATAATTGTTTACTTCCTACATGGAGTCAAACTGCACTTCTCAAAGACACATCTACCTCTTTTAAAGGGATTGCTGTACATATGAAAGGGTTCCCTTTTGTATAAGAACATAAACCATACCATACTCTTTCACACAAGCTGCTGTATATTTTGAAGGCTACTGCTCGAAGGAATGCCACACTCTTTTGAAAGGAATATTGTGTATGCATGTAGAATATATTTTTTATATGTGTGAATATATTATATAATGAATTATGTTATCTTAAGATGATGCTAAATGATTCCAAATGAATAATGTTTCTTTTTCAACGGAATATTGCATAACACCATTGTTCAAGTAAACAATCATGAGATTATTTGGTACTTCTGAAAAGAAACTCTAAAAACTCTAAAAAAATACATCATATGCATATTGTATATTCAAAATTTATCTTAGGCTACCCTCATCTAAAAGGATTGCTACCTATATGTGAGGAATGGAATGCCATTTTTTGAAATACATGGCAGACATGGCGCACTCTTTCTGGAGGAGTGCTGTGCACATCTGAAGGTGTGAGAAAAGTGTTGCCATCTCTGTAGGAGAATGTTGCATGAAGGTATGCCACAACTTCCTCAAGGAATGCCACCTTCATTTAAGGGATGACTTATGAGGAGAATGCTGTTGCCGTGAACAATCTGAGTTGATAGTTGGTATTTTGTGTTGAAAACACATGAACACACCACATTTTTCAAGAGAACAGTATGCTTATCCCTGCAAAACATACCATATCTCTTTCTGCTGCAGGGAGCTCTGTCAGGAAGATGCAGTACTGCTTGGGGACAAAATGAAATCTCTTGTCAATCGAAAATGCTGTTGTCTCTTGTCACTGCTTGCTATAAAGGCATGCAGCATAGAAGGACGCACCACCCTCTGGTTTGAGCATGGCGCAACCGGTCGAAATTGAATTCCATTTTTCTCTGATACTCATTGGCCCAATACAATATTTCATTGCAAAAACCATTGCACTGTAGCATCTTTTTGCCAAACTGAATTTTCCAAGCTGTTTGACAGGTTTGCTCTCAGGTCCTCTTAGTTTATTGTTGCCTGATGTGCAAGCTTGGATATGTACTGTATACACACAAGGCTTGCAGCCAAAAGTTCTTCCACAATACACACCTACATGTAGGTATGAATCTCAATCTGTATATATGTATATGGATGTGTCATTCCCATCCTACATAAGCAGGTTGCTTTCTACTTACTCAATGTTAGCAAAAACTTCAAAAAGGCGCACTCTGACAGCGTCCCGCTCTCTTTATATATGCGTGATATCCATAGTTTTGCTGGAATTTCAAATATATGTATCTATATATGAGCCCGGTCCCCGGACCCCCACCCCCCCCCCCCTCCCCCCCCAATGGTATGGT
>BGPT01003175.1:8790-25873 GCA_003297045.1 Symbiodinium sp. clade C Y103 | reverse complement strand
CTACGCTACTTCATATACATATCTTACATCTATAGAGTTATTCATATATACATATCATGCATATTAATGTGCTTATTTTTTAGATATATATATATATATATATTCATACATATATATATATACACACATATATCAACATATACGCATCTATAAACATGTAAAAACATGCATTTAAAACATGGTAGTGCATACACTGCTTCATCACTACCTCTATACTCCTTACACCCGACATATACTACCTACACATGTTTCATAGCNCGGGGGGGGTGTCGCCGCCCCCCCCCCCCCCCCGCGGGGGGGGGGGGGGGGGGGGGGGTGTGGGGGTCCCTGCACATATATATATATATAATATGAATAAATATGGATTTCCAAACAATCAACCGTTTGAAAGGACCCTTCGAAGAACGACTGTTCTTTCCAAAACGAGGCCCTGATCATGTCATCCTCAAACGGCTCCATCTACGAACATTTCGTATCCAAACAATTTGGGCATCCCGATTGCAGTCTTGGAGGTCATCCTGGATCATTTTCTCATTTGAAAAATTGTTTTATTTCGAGTGATCCCCAGCGCGACACATGCTCTGACATAGTTTCTGACATACCATTTGGAAGTATATAAATATATTGGATACATATTATTATATATATATATTCTGACATTCTATCTGACATTCTTTCTGGCGTACTATCTGGCATGTATGCTGACATGCCTTCTGGCATATATGCTGACAGTCTTTCTGGCATTCTATCTGGCCTTTATTTTGACCTTCTTCCCGGCATCTATTGTGGCATCTATTCTGGCATCTACTCTGACATGGGCACTGCCGGACCTCAACCGCGAGCGCCAGATTTCAGTGGGCGCTGCCCACTGCGATCTGGCGCTCGCGGTTGAAGTCTGGCAGTGCCCACTGAGATCTCCAACATTCTCTAACATTCTCTCTGGCATTCTACCTGACATCTGTTCTGACATGCTATCTGGCATTCTATCTGACATCGATTTTGACATTCTAGGTGGCATATTTTCTGATATTCTATCTGGCATTCTATCTGGCATAGTGTCTGGCAGGCTTTTTGACATTCCATCTGGCATATTTCCTGATCTGACATCTATTCTGCCATTCTATCTAGCATATTTTTTGCCATTCTATCTAGCATTCTGTCTGGCAATCTATGTGGCATTCTATTTGGCATCTTTTCAGGCATTCATTCTGACATTCTCTCTGGCATATCTTTGATGACATTTTATCTGGCATTCTATCTGATATTCTCTCTGGCATTCTATCTGACATAGTTTCTGGCAGTCTATTTGACATTTTATCTGGCATATTTCCTGACATTCCATCTGGCATTCTATCTGACATCTATTCTGCCATTCTATCTGACATCTTTTCTGACATTTTATCTGGCATACAATTTTCTGACATTCTACCTGGCCTTTATTATGACGTTCTAAGTTCTATTTGACATAATTTTCTGACATTCTCTCTGGCAATCTATGTGGCATTCTATTTGAGTTCGGGTCTGGCCCCACTCCACAGCCCCATGAGCTCGCCATACGGCGGCGGGACCAGCGCCGCCACCCCATAGCCTTTGGACCTCGTGATGTGGCGGTCGGGTCCAGCGCCACCACACAGCCGTCAAACCTCGCGATATGGTGTTCCGGTGCAAGGCGTGGCCCACAGCATCCAGAGCTGGCAGACAAGAAGGAGGGAGGAGCAAGGCGGGGAGTGAGGGAAGGAGGCGGGAGTGAGGCAAGACACCTTTGTTAAAATCTAGAGACCCTCACCTGGCAGGCAGGTGGGGAAAAACATTGTTGAAGTACTGGTGAGTCGCGGAATCATCGTTCATTTGAGAAACGCAAAAATGGGAGCCCAATCTCTAACACGAGCTGCCACAATCAATCGAAAATAGCCACCAAAGTATGCCAGACTCTTGTGGTAAATTACCTATTCGTACAGATCCTTTGAGGATACTCATCTATGTCGTGTTTGTTCCTACATATCTTAGGCGCCGGCACCACGTCTGTTGCGTGCACCGTCATGTGTGAACTTTACAAGGCCATTTTTAGCATACCAAAAAAACATTTTTTGGTGATTTCAACTGGCCATGGTTGCAAACTACACAACTCTCTGGATCTCTTGGTGTAGGGTTCATATCATTGTTCACTGAATTTAAGATACTCTATGCGTGATTGTCCCCAAAAAACCACCCTCTGAACATGGTATGGCTTTCCACTGGCCGTCACTGGCCATGGTTGGTATATCAATTTAAGTTTACACATGTTCCTTTTTAAGCCGTCCACTGCCATGACTACCAGAGGGTCAGCCACGGCACGTCTTTCGCAGCATCCACTTCCTCTCCATTGCAGAAGGAGGCACACGCCTAGGTACCAAGTCATGCTCGAATCACTCAACGACCATCACTAAAAGACATCTATCATCACTAAAAGACATCTACGTGTATATTTATGTATATGTCTTTTTAGTATGTACGTGTGCGGCATGAGCATATATAATTCATACATGTGTATAAGGCCTCATTTTTCCCGTCCTTGCCGAATGTGGTACAAAAGAGGATTTTCGCCGAGAAACCATAGCCATGCCGAGGTTCTACGGCCGAGTGTTTGTAGCAATGTTGCCGATTCTACGGCCGAGGGTTTATAATGTTTATAGCAGTATCAAGGGTTACTGACGATGGGGTCCACTCACGATTACTTACGATTACTCACGATTTTAGAGCTGCTATATCGTACCTTTTGAGTCCTTTACAAGCCTAAAGGACGCATTTGGTACACCCCACTCACGATTACTCACGANATTACTCACGATTTTAGAGCTGCTATATCGTACCTTTTGAGTCCTTTACAAGCCTAAAGGACGCATTTGGTACACCCCACTCACGATTACTCACGATTATTCACGTTCCTTTTTAGGCCCGGGGCCTCAAAAGGTACTTTATAGCAATGTTCCTTTTGAGGTCGGGACCTCAAAAGGTACATTGGATGGATGTTTATAGCAACGTTCCTTTTGAGGTCGGGACCTCAAAAGGTACATCATGAGGATTTTACATGGACGTACCTCTTTGGCCCACTTTCTCCGGATTTTCATGAGGACGTACTTTTTCAGTCCCTGGACTTCCAGGGTTATGTAAAACAGACAGTACATATCATGACATTACAATACATAATGACGCAACAAAATGTAAAATAACACCAGTCTTGTATAGTACTGATAAGGATGACGATAACAATGCTGATAACGACAACAATCACCTTTGGTCTCTAGCTTTCATCAAAATTATCCTCTCCTCCTCTTACTCCTCCTCGCTGTTGTATCTGGCGTCCTATCTGACACCATTTTTCATATTTGCTGGCATTCTTCTGGCAATCTTGATGCTATAAATGTTTTGGCATTCTATCTGGCAATCTTGATGGCATATGTTCTGATATTCTTTCTGGCATTCTATCTGACATATATTATCTGACGCATATTCTGGCATATAATTTTGACATTCTTTTCTGGCATTCTTTTCTGGCATATCTTCT
Organism: Symbiodinium sp. clade C Y103; assembly: GCA_003297045.1. Classification (NCBI taxonomy): domain Eukaryota; class Dinophyceae; order Suessiales; family Symbiodiniaceae; genus Cladocopium; species Cladocopium sp. clade C. The sequence continues at coordinate 22,329 of BGPT01003175.1, read as the reverse complement.
GACATTCTCTCTGGCATTTTGTCTAGCATATCTTCTGACATTCTATCTGGCATATCTTCTGACATTCTATCTGGCATATCTTCTGAGGTTCTTTCTTACATTCTATCTGGCATATCTGTCATATCTTCTGGGGTTCTTTCTGACATTCTATCTGGCATATCTTTTAACATTCTTTCTGGCATTCTATCTGGCATATCTTCCGACATTCTTTCTGGCATAGCTTCTGACATTCTTTCTGGCATTCTATCTGGCGGTTAAGGCCCGGCGGTGCCCACTGCGATTGGGAGCTCCCGGTTGAGGTCCGGCAGTGTCCACTGCGCTCTGGAACTCGCGGTTGAGGTCCGACGGTGCCCACTGCGATGGGGACTTGCGGTTGAGGAGGTCCGGCAGTGCCCACTGCGATCTGGGGCTGGCAAATGAGGTCCGGCAGTGCCCACTGCGATGTGGAGCTGGCGAGTAGCGGGAGGAGAAGCAGGAGGAGGCGGGCAACACCTCTTATAAAATCTAACAACCCTCACCTGGCAGGTGGGGAAAAAGACAACCAAACCGTCGATTTCAAAAGGTTGACATGCTTCTATTGTTGGAGGGCTGAATTCGGACTGAATCGCATTTTTGGGCAGTTTCTGGTCTGCTTTTGCTTTTCAATGCTTTTCAACTGTCACGATTGAAAACACACAATAAAATCATGGGAATGGACTCGACCCTATAGTTTTTAGTGTTTGGGAGAGGTTTAGTGATAGGGAGAAGGGACTCATGATTACATTGATAAACACGACAAAAAATGATGTGATAGTAAGGTATGTCTGGTTGATGGTTTCGCCACTTGAAGAATTTGAGTTGTGCATGATCAGCCAATACCACACCAAACACAGGTGCACTATCTCCACCTGGACTTTGTGGGGTACAAATCTCTACCGGTCATGGCAATGTAATCTGAGGTAGGGAAGGTGATGTAGTGTATTGCAATATGTAATACACGTGTCTGCCTGCATGCATAACATGTTTCCTGGACACCATGTTAAGGTATTTTTACAATATCCGGTATTCCTTCTTTTCATGTGTTTTCTGTGAATCATTGCTTCAACCTTTCAGGAAAGGCCCCAAGAAACGGAGCTTCAACACCCAGGCTCCAGTCGCGTGAAAATACGTTCATGGGGATTCAGCGGACCTCCAAGGGTGACCTGGCAAAATAATGTGTGTTTATTGAGGAATTATATGGTTTCGTCTGAAAACATGGTATTATTACATGATTTACATGTAATTATCATAGAACCCAGTGGATATGATCATCACATTCCCTATTTTTCAGTGGTCATAAATTTGGGTATTCCCCATTTTCAGACCCATATCAACTCTCAAGGACATTCACCATGATTTTCATTGGACCATCCCACGTAGGAACGTACGTTCTCTAAGAAAGCCCAAGTGATCGCAAGTCCCCAATTTGTGGGTGATCGCGAGTAGATGCAAATGGCTCATAGCTGTTATAAATTGGTTTAACTATGAATTTCTAACATTTTATAACCATACATATCCCTATATTTAAATATGACCATGGTTACTAAGCAGTTACCTTCTTCGTCGGGTTATGCCCCAAGCATGATACGACTGGAATGGCCAGAAGAGAAACAATAACAGAAACGCCAGATCTGGGTGTGCGACCCCACCCATGATGAGGACAACAAGGCTTTGCTTGTTTGGAGCACAGCGTGATACTGATAGTATGACAGCACCGTGTGCCAAGGGGCACCAGTTGGCAATGTAAAAACAAAATCAACATATCATAACATATTCCTTTTCTTGGAAAGCCACAAAACATCTACTAATGCTTGCCGCCTGGTAGTAGTTTTAACTGCGGTTCTGGTTGTCTGAACGATCACGTGGCCATGGTTTGCATTCGTTTTTGGATTTGGACTTGATGACAGGAACGGTGAGGTAAGTGTGTGAGGGTCCAGGGTCCGCAGCGATCTAAAAACATCCTGGAAATCAATATTCATGTGAAATATATGTAATGGCAGGAAAGCCCTGAATCGCACATGTCGTGTGGTTTGCTTCATTGTCTGCCTTTTGAGCCAACATCGCCTCAGATAGAGCCCCATCCGCAGCAGAAAGTCATCAAAGCCATCGACGCTTTATTTTTGGCATAGAAAATCCTCAGCTCGGTGGGTTGATTTTCCATTGATTTCCATTGATTCCTACTTCTCTTGGTAAATGCTTTATTCTCCTTTTAAAACCCCGTCAGAATTAAACGGGTGACGTTGGGTCCCCAATTTGTAGACTATAAACCAAGATGCCTAGGGGTAATTTGACTTGAAGAACTCTTATATCCAGTCGACCCGTCACATCCACTCCGCTTTTTCGCAAGGATTTGACGTGAAATCGCAAGAAGCCAATGTACCCAGGGAGCGCTGGGATGGTCGCAGTAAATTTCGAATTCGTTCAGGCCGAAAAATGGCAACCCTATGTGGGAAATCAAATAAAACCATCCAAATTATCAAGCACTACCGTTCCTATTGCTATTGGGGATGACTGTATTATTTGGTTTACCACATTACTATTCATATTGCATCGTGCTACTTTTTGGGCAAGTTCTGGTGGCAGCCCTCTCTAGGCGGATTTACATTTCCACTAAGAGTCACTAAGGCTGGATTCTTTAAGGTGATAAAGCAGAGGTGAAGCCCTTGAAGTGTGGAAAAAGGGATAGAAAATGGGGCCTTCTTTGGCTGTTCAGACATGCATTTCTGACAAGCATTAGGGATGACTTGTGAGACTTGAGAGCTGGCTGTTGATGTCGTGTAAGAATGCCATTAGAATCTCTTGGCTCTCAGGGCGACGATCGTGAAGAGGAGCTCTTTGCTTCCGTGAATGAGTAATTTGTAGGAGGGAAAAAACAAGTCAACACACCTACAAAAGGATCAAAAGGAATCAAAAAGCGGAATCATTCTTACTGAATCCACCCTAAAACAAAAGCGGGTGTTACTAACACTTACGCCCATACATGTAAAATGTGTTTCAACCCTTCATTCACTTTTGCTCGGAGATCCCGAGAAACTTGGTGACCGTTTCGTGGGTGGGTTGCAGTGCCTCCAAACGCTGTTGGGCAAACTCAAGTGGATTGCACCTGGCTATACCATGTGCTACTCATTCATTATCTTGTTCCAACTTAGAAACTGATGAAACTGATGAAACTGGAAGATTCAGTGAAGATGGTCAACGAAAAACTGCAAGACCTCCCCAGTCGGCCCCTCTTTCCAGGACGCCTCGAAGAGTGTCCTGAATCTTCGACGTGCAGTCAATAAACACTCAATTTGGACCTTCAAGTGATGCACCGTGGGAATGCATGGGACATTTTGTCATTGTCAGAAAAGTTAAAGGCATCTATGTAGCACCTTCGTTTTTGCACGTTGTTTGATGAAAACATGTACAGCACATCTGAACGCTTGGATAGTAAAATCATAGTTTCCTGTAGTTTTCTCGTAAACCAACTAAGTGATTCCTTGTATTCTTCAATGCTTGCAGTATTACAATTTCCCATAAAGAACAGTCAATGTCCATCGGCAGGTTAGGGAAAACTATGGTGCTTGATTTTGTCCAAAATTGGGAACTATCCTCAAATTTCCATGTATTCCTCCATGAGAATAATCTAAACACAGCAACAATTCACTGAGGTAATGGGATGCGGTTCAGCCTCTATTCAGACAAAGATTACCTTTATTAAGTATTAAGACCTTTCGTCCAAGGTTAAATTTCTTTGATTTCCAAGAGCGGTCCCAAGAGTAGCATGTGTGTAGTGTATATGTCACCTAGAATGTGCATAGTTGTACATATGATCTACAATTATAATGTATTATCACAATATATAATATATATATATATATATGACTGCATATGATAAATACGTCATCACATAATTGGCGTCAATTTGGAATCAGATTTTCTACTTCTCTGTGAATGTTGGCTCGTTGATTCAATAGGTCAAACCCTGATTCCTATCTTGACCATCACCAAAGGTCAGTGTCTACGACATCTGGAAGCAGTTCCGGCAAAAAGCTGGAGCTGTTGCTCCGATTGTCGTGCCAACAACTGATGTCAAGAATCTGATTGTCTGTTGCTTGAGGTCGGAATTTGGATCCTTCGAATTGCATCCGCCCAACAGCGGAATCGGCCACAAGCTGTGTTGACACGACCCTCCGGCCCTCCGGCTGGATGCGGGAAGCTCAAGCCCCTTCAGGGTGCTGCCGCACGCAGAACACAGCGCGTTTCTAACTTGTCGATGGAAATCATCGCAAGTCTCTGCGGGAAGATGGAGATATGAAGGGACAATCATCCATAATTGGGTACATAATGCCATACCCAAGAATATGATCAATATGTGATATGTGAGTGCCTCAAAAGGGAGTATGCCCCAAAATGGCGATTTTAATGAAACGATGATTATATAAGCATGTGTGGGTGCCCAGCAAGGATCGGGAGTTTCGGATTACCTAAGCTGCTCTCATGTGCTTTTTCAACCAAGACCACACAGGAAAAACAGCAAGGTCTGCCAAGGTTGATTCGTAGGGATAGAGGCCAAAAAGCTCCCAATCACAGGGATTCAATGGTTTAGTTTTCTTGGTCCTTTTGTGAGTTCTCCTCCCAAAAGAGCCCTTCAAGTTCTTTCATTCCAGATGTCTGAAACATGATTTCAATGATTTGTTTGCTTCTCAAACCCTCGAGCGCTGTGGTTGCAAAAACAGATCCAACTGATCCAAGTCTCCATTCTGGAAACTGCAAAGGTATGGCACCAGACATCGACCAACTAGGTATGCCTTGTTGCCTGGAATTTCTGATGACCTAAAGGCATTAACGGAAGCCCAGCACTGTCTTGGCAGCTAGGCTAAGCCAGGTGGATTGCACTGTTCAAAAGACATCAGCAATTTGATCATATCTGATCCGCGTTTAACTTTTGGCCATGCAACAAAACATGAGTAAAACATGTTTCTCTCCATCAGCCAAGACAGCCGCAGCATTCCGGTTGTTGTTCCCCTGTCTTGTCAATCCACTGGTTGGTTGCTAAAACCTCAACGCGGCGGATCTCATGAAAAAATCTATCCCATGGTGCCTCACATCCTCGAATTAGTTGAAGGGACTTTTTACAGGAAACCCCTCTAGTTGTCCGTAAATTGCTACAGTTTCAGGTTCCTATGATTTGTCCACATGTTTTCCAGTAATTACCATTGACTTTATGATGGATATACATGGTGTACTGTATTTGGCTACACAACTGGGTTGTATACACCTGGGGTATACGTGGGAGATGTCCACATGGGAAATGATAAAGAAAAACATGTGTTTGCCACTGGCATACACTGGCTATACGATTCATCGATTGTAATAAGTCAAAGGAGGGTGGCAAGGATGTGCCAAACTCCATTCTTGTTGGTACAAATTGTAAAGGGAAAAGACCAAAAAACTGTCGGAACATAAGCAACATGTTCAGCCAATCACTAACTCATGTGGTTTGGGCTGGTGGTTTAGAGTCACAGCAACCCCTCTACAAAAGGAGCATTACCACATGAAAGCCCCCCAAACCACCAACCCCAAAAGGACCATCAGTTGACATGGCTTTCTCTGAAAAATAGGCAATGCATAGATCCTAAATCCATTCCCAGCTCCTGGAACACCATCCCAAATTATTGGCTAACCCCAGAACCAATCATCAACCAAACATCATGTATCAATTGCTATACTTACGCAGTTTTTTGGATAGTCAATGATAATCTATAAAGAAGTGTCAAAACCATCTTAAAATCCTTCAAAATCCCGCACAAAAATGCTGGAATTCATCATCAACCAACAGGGGTGTTTTTAAATGCAGCCATTTGACCAATTTCGGGGTATCATTTGGACTCCAGCCTGCAGCCACGAAGTCCCCGGCCTCACGTGCTCGTGGACGCATTTTGGGATCTCTTTGGAGAAGCGATTTCACCTCGCGAGGTGAGGACCAGCGGAAAACTCGCGAGGGGACACAGCCATGGAAAGTTTGGAGCGGCCCATTTAGTTCGACTTTTTGACCTATGATATAAACATATTATGTACATGTTTATTGTATTTTATTAGTATTGTCTAATTAGGCTAACTTACCATAAGTGGAGAACTCGCCAACGAAGCTGGGGATGGAACCACCTGGTCCAAAATGTGGGGGACTTCCCCCCCCGAATTCGATCTGGCAAAATGGATCAAACCAGTGGGAATTGACCAGTCGACACGTGGGGAATTGACCGGCAGCAAGAATTGGACAAAAATCACCTCCAAACATCGAAAATGGCTACTGTGACTGGATTCAAGGAGCGCGAAACAACGCGAAACAGAACATTTTTTGGGGCAAGTTACCTATTACCATGTTCATCCATTGGGGGAATCACCATCCATTAACCAACTATGACGTCTCGGGCAGCGACCTCCGCGTTTGGGTACCAAGGCGCCAGTTCTGTGATTTCAGGGGCCTTGATACTCCATCTCCTGATCATCCATGGTGCCAACATGGACTTTTCAATAGATACGCTGTGCTTAACATTGCCATGGAAAATCACCATCTTTAAGTTCGGGAAATCACCATGTTTATCATCAAGAAATGGGCCATTTTCCATGGCTATGTTAAATAAGCAGAGGGTATATACTATGGTATCGCAAAATACCCTATCAAATATATTTATTGTATTTAATATATATATATATTATATTGATGAGACTCTGGACTTTTCTGAGTTCAAACAGACAGAACACATCAACCACCTAAGTAAATGACGAGAACATGTCTAGAGCTACTTCTATTTACCCAGATTTACCTTTAGACATGGGGATATGGAGAATACCTAAATGAAATGATATGTGTATATGTATAAGATACATACATGTGAAACATCTCATGTACAATATATATATATATATGTGTATAATTCTATATACATATACATCAGATATGTATATACATATACAGTACATACATGGCGAAACTACCATAATCCCAGCTAAATGCAATGAATTTCGGAACGGTAATGGAAAATGGTAAGAAACATCCAAGGGATCGGAAGTGCAAAACCCGATCATGGTGGTGATTGGTCCCGAATTCCTGTAGCTTTCCATGTTTGGAAATGGATTGCAACTAGTACAAGACGAAATCTTGTGAGATCTTATAAGCCACTTTGTGAATATCTGTGAATCAGCATCCTCCAAAAGCTAAACAGCTAAACAGAAGGCCACCACTGTGGCACTGTGGCTGTCAAGTTGGATCACTGAACTAATCCAGTTGGCTGTTCAATGGGATGATGTGGGTGTGTCTGAAAATAGGCTATCCCATTTTGTATCCTCTGGTGAACATCATATGTTCATGTATTTTCCCTATTAAATGACCAGTTTTTATCGGTGAATCCACCATGTCTCAAGAGCCATGTCTCAAGGAATCCTATGCCCGTCCTCTCATCATAGGGCACTTCCCATTCCGGATCCTCCAAGCCTTGGAGGTGATGTGTTTTTAGTGGGCTGGAGAGTTCATTGATGATATGCGATTGCTCATAAAAGAACCACTCTTTTGAACCTCTCAAACGATTTGACCTTAACGTCAGGCAGGCGTTTTGACCAGACATGAATGACATATTCTGAAAAAAAAAAAACTTGAAACTTCACTATCACACTAAAATATGTTTCTTGTTTCTTCTCATGAGCATACTGTAGCATCTAAACATATTGCACCTGCTTGTGATGGTTCAGTCCTGCGTCTGATGAAAAACATCCGACCCAAGATTGGAATTAAAATCTAAATTTCAGAAAAGAAAGATATGTTGTTCCTACCAAACATCATCATTTCATATCAACATTGTCCCAAGTCTTTGAAAAAAAGACCATCAGTTGCGGCCACCAACAAAAAACTGAAGTTTTGAACATCATAAGTTTCCCCCTCCAAAAAATGACCATCCATCCATTTGGTGGTTTACATCCCCTGAGCCACACCAATGGGGTCCCTGCTGGAGAATCATCCCACAGTGAACCAAGTAGATTGAGTAGATGCCACTCACCGCCAATATGTTGGGCAGTATAATTCCTGAGCTTATCATCAACCAACACATCATTTATCAATTACATATGTACATGTTTGGATCATATCCCCCCGTTAAATGGTTAAATATCGTAAAATCAATTAAAATCTACTTCTGGATAATCATATCCCCTATATAAACAACGATAAAAACCATGTTGAAAATCGTTAAAATCGACCAACACGGGGTGTCGAAGGGTTCGCCAGGCGACACTCTTGCATCTCCTCTTCAGTCATGGCCACTTTTCCATTCTGCCAGGGTTCCATACCTGGGCTCAAAAAAAGACGGTATACAAAGACAGATGTATATGTATATTTATACAAACATGTAATGTAAATATAAGATTACATGGTCATATATATAATACAATATAGAGTAATCCCTTATGTTGTATATATATATATACACAATATAGAATATAACATATGATATAATATAACATAATATTATACAATACAATATAACATAATTTAGTACAATATACAATATATAATAAGATATAATATCATCTAATACAACGAAGAATAATGAAGTATACTGTGTATAAGTATCTATATATATATACATACAATATGCAATAAAATATATATACTAAATAAAAAACTATAGAACTATGATATGATAACATATAATACGATCAAATACAATATGATAACATATAATACGATCAAATACAATATGATAAAATATGATATGATATGATACAATATAATATGACGAAATATAATATGAAAAAAATATGACGAAATATAATATGATATAATACAATGTGTATATATATATATATACATATATGTGAAATATGTGAATACATATAATCCCATCCCCCTCAAATGAATACATAGACGCTCAATATGAATAGATCCAAAACTAAACTAAGGTTCCAGATGGTATGTAGTGTTAGAGGGCAGGGATATTGTATGTAGTGTGATTACTGCACGTATATATAATGGTGTTAAATACATAAAATTTGGAACATAAAGGTGATCACAAAAACATGAAGGATGTGGATCAAGGATGTATGCATATATATATATATTTATATACTTGTATGTACATACGAGCATATATATATATATATGGTAGTTCATTCACACACAAACACACACCACAATTTACACATGAATACAATATAGTACATAACCTGTTAACAATCAGGGATACAACCATCATCTCCCAAACTACTGATTTTGCAAGGGGTCCAACTGCACTGATGAATTCTTTGTCAGAAAACAGAGGGGATCGCTTGGGGACCCCTTAACGAGCTGATGGCTGAGCTGGATGTGTCAGAAACACCCAAAGGAGATAGCAACTAGTTGCAACTAGTGACTTGCGACCAATTTCATGGGACTATAACAAACCGATATATATATATATACCTGTATAATATAAAGAACCAGTTTAGCTTGTTTGACCTGATACAAACAAGAAATGAGTACAGGTCCAAAATCGTCGTACTTTACCCAGATCTACTTGGATGAACGAGCCAGTAACCAAACAAGAGGATGTCACCGTCTGAATGGGAGGTTTGACCAGCAGCAATGGAACCTGCTGAACCAATGACAGTCAATGAAACACCAGTGAAACAGTGTAACGATTTCCAAAAAACGATCATGAACATTATGATTTCCTCACATTATCCTCAACATGCACTATCATTTATGGCGAGGTCCTTTGAGGTTGCTATGACTATGAACTCTGATTTTGTGTTGCCAACGTAAGGGGTAATCCACTTCACCATCGTTCACCCGTTTCAGCACAGATGCACACCGCGCACATGTAGAGAGTCATTCCAACACTCCAAAGGTCGCACTTCCTTAGGCGAGGTCCCATTGAATTGGTCCAACATCTCTTTGGATGGTGGTTGAGTCACCAATCCCAATGAAAATCACCCAGCTATAGTTTGATGAGTCTCCCAGTCTCCCTAAACCTCCATGGTTCGGGACTGGGGATTTCCAGGAAGCCATGCTTGATCACCCGAGGCTACAAATGCTGCTGGCATTGATTTGCTGGTGGTTTCACGGTGTCTCCATGTTTTCCTGCTTGGATTCCATCATTCTCGCTGGTGAATTGCCCCGTTTTGTTATATATATATATATATACAATTATATATATATATATACACATCTGGCTTACTGACATGTCCATATCTCTGAAATGTTGGTTTGTCCGAGAATGGTGCACGTCCGATTCCAACGGATCACCATCATACTTCCACCATCACAAAAACTTGTCAAGCTAAGCTTACCCAAAATACGATATCTACCCTCCATTTTCAGACAGAAAATACACCACTACAAAAAGACATCTATATAATTATATATATATATACTTATATCAGACACTCAATTTGGAGTTTCCAACTTTTTGCTCACATTTTCAGACATTTTCCCTATACCCATGGGTCCTATCTTCCCCCCTTCCTCCCAGTGACTCATCGTAGGCGCCCAAGAAGAGCTCAGGCGCAATGGTCGTCAAGGTGCCGACGGCCTCCAATCACAACAGGCTGATTAAGGGAGTTGTTGATTACCCTCTGGTAAACCAACATGACTATGGGAAATCACCATTTTTAATGGGAAAATCCACTATAAATTGCCATTTTCAATAGCTATGTTAGTTTACCAAAGGGTACCCCAGTCACGGGGAACTCCCTGAAGTCATTTCAGGGAATTGTAAAAGCGATTCGCTTAAAATTAACAAAGATATAAAATATACAACTGGTGCAACCATGGCTTGTCAGTGGCAAATCACCCAGTCCATATGTATATATAATATATATATATATACACAGATATATACATAACTGGGATTAATAACTTTTGGGAATTAAGTGGATAATAGATGATAATAGGGTGATTGTGCCACAATGAATCTAAATAAACTGGCTCATTAAGTGGTGAACAATTGGCCATGGCTGGGGTAGTAATCAAATTAAGGGGCGAATGAATTCGTCTAAGTCAGGGTACATTCTACATATCACTGGGTTATAACGTGGTTATGAACCACTTTGTATCTGGGATGCCTGCCAAGAAAGCTCGTTACCTGGAAATGGAAACTCTCCAAAGATTGTTTTTGGGCGTGTTAAAGGAAAACACGTTCAGGAAACCATGTCCCGATGATTGGAGGTGGGGGTCTTGTATATGTCCCCTTCATCCGGTTCTGAGAAGAAGTTCTATATGTATTTAAAACATTATAAAACTATACACAATTGTTCATGACCGAAATGATTGCTAGGAAGAAGATTGTTTTCCGCGCCATGCTTGGTTGTCAATTGGTGTTTTCTTCCATTTGGATCCATTTGTTCCTTGTAATGATCAAAACGCTGGAGGCCCTAAATTGAACCTATACAGCAATAGACTGAGGATTTTATGCATCCTGCTCTGACATCCAGAACAAATGTTGATGTCTGGCATGTCCACCAAAGTACTTGACATAGATTGCGTCAAACCACTTTCCCAAGAACTGGGCAAGGGGATCTCCAGGGCTTCTGCCTGCGTCCTTCTCCTTATTATCCTTCTCTCCCAAGAGTTGTTTTCTTGGGAAAACCTGCAGGAAACCACAGGACCCCCCTATATTTGGCTGGTGAATCCCTGGTTTCCTCTGAAAGTGTTCCTTCAAAGCCAACAATTGATTCTCCCGTGCCGCCCTGGTGGAAGCAACCCGACCAACGGACCTCTTCCAGGATGGGTGTGACCTTCAGATTGGCAGAGACGCCCAAATCAATGAGGACCAGTTGGGACTTGCTCTCATCTGGCCTTGGCGAGCAGGGAATCTCTCAGCAATGGAGAAGATAGCCCCTGCAGCAATGAATGGATTGATGATGAAATTTGCCGTGTACCCCCTGTATCCCCATTATTTGGGGTTTCCTGTGTCCATTCAACAACTTCTAACCTCATTCTGGCAATCTGCTTTATCAATGGGTACAGTAACTAGATCGTCCATTTAGGGGTGATGTTTGCCAATCTTGTGGGAAGGTCCAGGAAGGTCCACTTTCAGGGGGTCATTACTCAGGAACTTGATAACCGTATCATGCCATAGACACAGAGGAGCATACGAAAACCATACCAAACAATAAACTGCAACAGACTATACCAGCACCCCCAAAGGCTCCCTGCAGGGCCGGTCCCAACTCGGTCACTCGGCCACTGCGTTTGGTTCCAGGGGAACCATGCATGCGGCGAGGAAGCATATATAGGAACCATGACAGAAACGATATGATTCCTTTCGATGACGGCCTAAAAAAAAAACTGAGGCAACCAATTTTTTTTTGCGGCTGATAAACGCGCAGATCTCTTCTCACAGTTCCACCCTTTTTCTCACCGTTCCAGCTCCTTTTCTCAGTTCCACCTCATTTCCTCACAGTTTCCCAATGGTTCCAGTACGATTGCGTGTTCTGACTTTCAGGACACCTATCATCAAGTCCTCACAAATATAATCAAATATATATATATATGTATACATATATATATATATATCATGTATCTTGCGGTTCTAGTGTCTGGTTAACCGTGAGCTGGAAATTAGGCCAGTTGCCAATCTACAGGCAACTAGACACGTTGGGAGCAACAAATCATGCTAACCACACACATTGAGGCTTACAATATAATTCTTAATTATATATAGCTCTTATCATCAATGATACCTGATTAATTATTATATTACCTCACATAATATATTATATTGAGATGCTCAGATATGTTGAGTGGTTTCGAGCTCGTCTTAGTCATCAACAAACCATCGTCTGCGTCCCAGCTACGTGGTGCGCATGTAATTTTCCGGTTTGATGTCCTGCAGCTCATGCTGAAGAAATAAAGCGTGGCTTTGGTTTAGCCAAAAGCCTGCCATGGATACCCCATCGCAAATAGCCACAATGAATGGGAAAAGTGTATGAACATGACATGGGATATTGCCATATTGGGGTACCCTATTTTCAGACAAACTGGGTTTTGAACCTTATACAGTAATTATGTAAAGGATTGTCGAAGGAAGTTTAGAAGTCTATACTTCCGTGTTACGGAAACCTAAAAAGCAACTCACTTGATTAGCAACTCACTTGATTAGCAATTCACTTGATTAGCAATTCACTTGATTAGCAATTCACTTGATTAGCAATTCATTTGATTAGCAATTCANGCAATTCACTTGATTAGCAATTCACTTGATTAGCAATTCACTTGATTAGCAATTCATTTGATTAGCAATTCACTTGATTAGCACTTCACTTGATTAGCACTTCACTTGATTAGCAACTCACTTGATTAGCATTTCACTTGATTAGCAATTCACTTGATTAGCAACTCACTTGATTAGCAATTCACTTGATTAGCAACTCACTTGATTAGCAACTCACTTGATTAGCATAAAAAGCAACTCACTTGATTAGCAACTCACTTGATTAGCAATTCACTTGATTAGCAACTCACTTGATTAGCAATTCACTTGATTAGCAACTCACTTGATTAGC
>BGPT01003174.1:40014-52423 GCA_003297045.1 Symbiodinium sp. clade C Y103 | reverse complement strand
TGTGGAAATGACGCATTCTATCTCTGGACCCTGAAGGTCAATGTACCCTGACACTGCTAGATCGGTCAACTCAATACCTATTTGTCTGGGAATCAGATTATTATTTGTTCTTCACATTGATTTGTTGGATCTGATAACGAATGATACCTGGGATGAATATGTATTTNAACTCAATACCTATTTGTCTGGGAATCAGATTATTATTTGTTCTTCACATTGATTTGTTGGATCTGATAACGAATGATACCTGGGATGAATATGTATTTAAACTGTGTTGTTTGGAATGCATTGCAGAAATATTTCTTTCATCTTTAATGATATTTTTGATCTAGATGATTTTTTTGGGAAATGACGCATTCTATCTGTGGACCCTCAAAGTCAATATATATACATTTATACCTTGACATTGTTAGATCGGTCAACTCAATACATTTTTTTGGTGAATTCAATTGTTTTCTTTATCACATTGATTTGTTGGATCTGATAATGAATGACACCTGGGATGGAATATGTATTTATATGTTTTTTTTGTATGGATTCTAAGGTTCATTCCGGCACATTATAGTACAATGTTTGTCTTATTGTCTACTTGTTTGGCCGTTTATGCTTAGACGTTCCCATACACCATATGTATCCATATGTACTTGTAAGTTCCTTAGGGTTTGCAATCATACATGCAAAACAAGTGATTTCTTGGGATTTTTCAAGCATGACTGCCGTCCGCGTGAGCCATGGCTGATAGCTGCAATGACAAACAGAGGCACATGTTTTGCCACCCGAAGTTAGAATGCATCCCTACCAGTAGTTCCTACAACAAACCTGAATGTACGAATGTTTTAGTAGGTTACCTGTCCACCATGGACATGAACAAACCTGGATGTATGAAGATTTTAGTGTGTCACCTGTCCACTATGGACATGAACCAATGTATTTTTTGAACGGCGTCTTCAACCTATATAGTTCTGTTCAGCCATGGACGCCGTGGGGTTGAGGGATATGCTGCTGAAGGCGGCACCACCTGGTGCAGAGCCTTGGGGTAATCAGCAGCAAAATCTTGAAGCACCACTTCCACCTCCACCTGATCCTCCGTCTGACCAAGAGGGCAAGAACGACAACAAATCCAAGAATTCAGAGAACCCAATAGCAGAGCCATCCAGCGGTTCTTCTGCCCTTGGACCAATTGCTGATGAGCAGTCACTACCGGATGAAATCAAAGAGTTCCAGACTACGTGCCTAGGTATAAGTTCACTTTTTGTTTGCAGATCCGATGTTCAGTTGGCACCTATACACATTTTTATCCACTTATAGATGTCCAATAGACGGTTGGAAAATGAATCACTTATAGAAATATTGATATATATATATATATATACAATCCTTCGGTTTAAGATATGAATATAGAAATAGTCTATATTTATATATGCGTGCGTTGGATCTCTTATTACATAGGAAATGGCTCCCGCACCTGCTCAGGCTTCAGGTTCGATATGAGCGCCAGCGCAGGATCTTTCACGTCAAGTCGTATGGAGACAAGCCAACTACAAGAATGGCTGCCATTGCATTCTTGAAGATTCTCCGCAACCATTTGGCCGAGTTCGAAGTTCGGAAGGGGGAGGAGAAGCTATCTGCGCGCACTGTTATGTACCTATATGTCTTGGTTTCATTAGCCAGATAGGTAGATACATAAGATGAGTGGATATATATATATATATATAAATATCTATACCGCCGGACTGAAAGTTAGAATGTGGTTTTGGGGTTCTGCGGTGAAAAGTTAGAATATATATAAAAAACCATGAAAAGTTAAGAAAATGATGAAAAAACCATGAAAAAACAATGAAAAAGTATGATAAAAGTGAAGAAAATGAAGAAACACAATGAGAAAATAATGAAAAAGTTAAGAAAATGGTGGAAAAACCATGAGAAAACAATGAAAAAGTATGATAAAAGTGAAGAAAATGAAGAAAAAACAATGATAAAATAATGAAAAAGTTAAGAAAATGATGAAAAAACCATGAGAAAACAATGAAAAAGTATGATAAAAGTGAAGAAAATTAAGAAAAACAATGAGAAAATAATGAAAAAGTTAAGAAAATGATGAAAAAACCATGAGAAAACAATGAAAAAGTATGATAAAAGTGAAGAAAATGAAGAANAAAAACAATGAGAAAATAATGAAAAAGTTAAGAAAATGATGAAAAAACCATGAGAAAACAATGAAAAAGTATGATAAAAGTGAAGAAAATGAAGAAAAAACAATGAGAAAATAATGAAAAAGTTAAGAAAATGATGAAACAACCATGAGAAAACAATGAAAAAGTATGATAAAAGTGAAGAAAATGAAGAAAAACAATGAGAAAATAATGAACAAGTTAAGAAAATGGTGGAAAAACCATGAAAAAACAATGAAAAAGTATGATAAAAGTGAAGAAAATGAAGAAAAACAATGAGAAAATAATGAAAAAGTTAAGAAAATGATGAAAANGTGAAAAATGAAAAGTTTCAAAAATAAGATTTGTGTTCATAAATTGTTTCCAAAAGTTGGTTTAAAACCTTCAGTGATTCATTTTGAAGAGCTTTAAATGCATTAGAAAGATTTTTTTTCAATTTTTTTAGGTGTCGAAAATCGAATTTTGAACCTAAAATTGCTTCGAATATGGGCTTTAAAACCTGCAAGGACTCGATACGGACCATTCTAAGTCCAAACGAAGGGAAAAAAAAAATCGATTTGTTTGGAGATTTTGGACCCCTAGACTCAAGAGATGATTTTCTCCATTTTTACATGGGTTTTCTTCATTTTTTCATAATTTTCTACATTTTTACATGGGTTTTCTTCATTTTTTCATCATTTTCTTTACTTTTTCATTGTTTTTTGCATCGTTTTTCATCATTTTCTTTACTTTTTCATTGTTTTTTACATTGTTTTTCATCATTTTCTTTACTTTTTCATTGTTTTTTACATTGTTTTTCATCATTCTCTTTACTTTTTCATTGGTTTTTACATTGTTTTTCATCAGTTTCTTTACTTTTTCATTGTCTTTTACATGGTTTTTCATGATTTTCTTCACTGTTGCATTGTTTTGTTTACATTGCTTTTCATCATTTTCTTGTAATTTCCAGGTGTTTTTTCAATGTTTTTGATCTTATCCATGAGGACTGCCGTGTAAACATATATATATATATATACACAACCACAACGCCGACAGTGACGCATTCTATCCTTTCCTTCAGTAACTTCAGTTTCAGTCCGGCGGTATATATATATATATATGTATTGTAAGTGTGTAAGTGCATTTATGTGTATATATATATATATAGTGATATATATATATATGTGTGGGTTTCCTGAAAGGGGGATATCCATGGGTATATATATATATACCTTTAAATCTTCCCTTTCAACATGATTTTCCATTCTATATATATATATACCATCTATTTTGGGGTACCACCATTTTCGGAAACCCTCCCATATACCGGCCGGTAAAATACATATATATATATATATATACATATATATTTATATTAGATCTCTGTGATTGCCAGCCAGGAAAACCAGCTATGGGGCTGATCTCTAACCACATCAATGGGGCCCAAAACCCAGAAGTACCCAAAAGGAATCTCTTTTTGGATCTCTTTGGAAGCTGCGCCACTTCCATAAATTCACCAAGTAGCTCGAAAGACTCCAGAGATTGCAGCGCATACGCGTCGGCTCGAAATGCCGTCATGATAGAGGTCCTTGGGCCACAGCTGGGGGTCGGCAGTTTGTTTGTATATTTATATATATTTATATATATAGGGGCCGACCTGGGGGCCGCATTCTATATAATTGTTTGGACCTCCCCTGACATTGAATGAAAAGGGACACTGGGAGAGAAACAGTTGCCCATCTTATATGTTTATATATATATCATATAATCATAATAACAGGTGTGTTTATATGTATATAAATAAAGGTGAGTGGCTTGGTAGCCACCGTTGACTGGATGCTCATTTGCATCTGGTCCAACCGTTTCCTCAGATCGAGAGAAGCGCCCCAATTCACGGCCACCCGCATGTAAGCCGACACCAGTTGGTGAAGGTGTTGATGAAATCCATCATTTGGGGCCCCAGCGGCCCCAAAGCCGCCAGGGCCCACGATGATTTCCTGAGAGACGTATCTAGGAACATACCAGCAGCCTACGGAATATATATATATATATACATATAATTATGATATGTAAATAAGGCCCAAATCATGTCTTTGGGGGAGACTTATCTCCCAAAGGTCAACCTGAGGACCCCACATGTAAATATACGTGGGTATATATATATATATATAAAGATATCAGCGGGTTTGTGTTTGTAGGGTTCCTTCGGGGCCGGAAGCTATTCATTTTTCTGCACAAGTATTCTCCGTGGTTCCCCAAAAAAGAGTGCCCAACCACAAATGTATACATATTTCTTTGTTGGATACTGTGGCAAGCCTAGAAACAGCATTGTTTTGTTGGCCCCAGATCTCCCGCATTTGCTCGTATTTGTGAGCGTTGTGTTGGGATGCACTGTCGCAGATGATAAGCGCCCGGTGATCCATTGATAACCCCAACTCCCGCCGCCGGGATCTGAGCTCTTGCGTGAGGAATTTCAAGTAAGTCTGCATGGTTTCGGCTGACCAAATGTGCGTTCGAGATTGCGTGGGGGCTATGTATAGCCATTTCTGCAATTCCTGGCGATGGAATCTGGAAGACATTCTAAATGTATATAGACATTCTTAAAGTGCAAAGGGGAGTCCCATTTTCGTAGGACCAAAAACCTTCCTATTGAATCCAAGATCTGCCGGATATGATGGGTAATGGATGGTTTAACATAATATGTATGTATATATAATCGGATATGATGGGTAATGGATGGTTTAAAATAATATATATATATATATACATAGATTGATTTAGGGGCCCATACCCATAAGAACACCAAGATTTGGGGGGAACAATCCTGTACATTTTGAAACCCGGCCTCGTTGGCTTCTTGACGCTGGGATTCCGTTAGATATTCTTCCTTTACGGTCACAAATCCCCGGCCTACACGGCCATCCCTCCAACTGAGGGTAGTGAGGGTTCGAGGAACTCTCCACTGGTCAACGGTGGAGGAAGCGGCTGCTCCCCCAACAATTCGGGGCTCGCAAGGCCCGTCAATATCTTGACCCATGGCCTCACTGAAAGGTAAGTGGAGGGCCCTTTCCAAACAATGTCTGATGGCTCTCAAAGATCTGGACTTAGCCAATGGGTCCATGGCCTTTTTGATGATCAAGTTTTTTTTGCGAGGGGTGTAAAGCAAACTCCACACCTGATCATAGTTGCATACTAACTGGGGATGGAATTTCCCCTTCCCCAGCTGCAGAGCGATTGAACTGCGAAGTTTTTGCATGCTGGGATGCGAAAACTCCAAATGCTTTCCCGGCTTGGAATTTTCGCCTGGCACGATGCCTGCTCGGCGGCAGACACGGTCTGCCATCTTCCTCAGTGGGAGCGGAGTTAGAATGCCTCCCCACATTTACGTTCCATCATGTATTTATGTAGGAGGGTTTGCAATATATATATATATACACATTATATGGGTATTGGTGAAAATTTAAGACCCAGGGGACCATAGATTTTAGTCTATTTGTAGTATATTTGTAGTATTTACCATCTAATTATTGGGTTCTTAATTTTGACCCATACCCATATGTTTGTTGTGTGTACGTATGTGTATATATATATATATATGCATTTATTATATGTGTATATATATATATATATATGCTGGGCGGCCATGCACCAACATGGGCACCCTAGTTATCGGTGGCCCTCTTTTGGGGACATGGATATGTTCTAGCAGGAGGTTCTGGAAGGCTACAGGTTTACACCGATAGGAAATGCCGTGGTAAAAAAGAAACTTGCAACATTGATAATGGTGTGTGGATGGGAAGGGTGCCCCCCAAACACAACAGGCTGTTGGCATTGCGGATAGGTTTCTCCATGTTTCCTTCCGTCTCCTTGACATCGATTTCGTTCAGGTTTTCCTCCAAAAGACATCGCATCTTCTGAATGGCTTCCTCCACTTCCTTCTCTCCTTTGCGCTCAATCTTCTGGTCGATCACTTGAAGAATGAAAGCAGGATCCTTCATTTTGGCGGAGATTTCCTTGACACAATGGTTCCACTGCTGTATGCCCACCTTGAGCACGTCCACCACAAAATCATTGTAAACCTCTTCTCCGAGCTGGATTCTTTCTGCCTCAGTTGCATGTGGAGATAGAATGCCTTCCCTTAGGGGTGGGTGGAGGAAGAAGGGACAGGAACATACATATATGCGTGTACGTGCACACCCATGTGTATGTGTGTGTGTATGTATACATATATATATATATACATATATCTACATATATATATATATATACATATATATATATATACATACATATATGTGTAAGTAAAATCAACTTGGGGACGGTGAGGTAGATAATGGGCAGAGGTGGGGGGTGGGGGTAGGCTGAGTTTGGTCCAGTTGCCACGCAGTCGGTGATGGCTGTCTCGAAAGGAGCAGGTAGGATGGATGTTTTCCTTTCAGTCCCCGTTGCCCGGAAACTGAATCTCAGTCTTTTCCCGATAATTTCCCGCAAAACGTTGGGGATTTCCTTGTAACGCTTCGCCAGCCGTGGAGCCGCTTCGCAAAGCAGGCTCCAGTGATCCACGGATCTAGCTTTTGCCCATCGAAACATACAACATCGGAAAAATCCAGGTAGTCTAAGGCTTTCTACGTGCTTGCAAGGGTTTTTGATCTTCTTCGCCTTGGCCTCGTCATATGCCTTCATCCTCAGGTTCCGAAGCAGGTTTTTGATGAACCCTACATAATTTTGGGGCCAACCCAAATGCAAATCAGGACCAAAGCACCCAGAAGCATGTACAAGTAAATACACACATATATATATATATATATACGCACATGCTATATATGTTAATTTGGCTACGGGCCATGAAATTAAATCAAACTTTCTACAGGTAGTGGGAAGGTCTCTCTCTCTCTCGCTTCTCTCTCCCCCCCTCTCTCTCTCTCTCTCTCTCTCCCCCTCCCTATACGTTTCGGTTTTTCTCACAACTCAGGAAGCTACACTTGCTCCTTCTCCCAGATGGTAACGCTCTTGGACTTCCCGCTGCTCTCCTTCCTGCTGTCCACTCCCTTGACCTTTCGCTGGTACCTTCCTTTTCCTCGTCCAGGAAGATGTCCTCTTTTCCTCTTCTCATCCCTCCGAACTTTTTCACCTTGCCCTTGGTCAAATTCAGGTGCTGGTTGCTTCCTCTTCAGCCGGCGAAGAATGCCAGGTTGAGGGGCCGGGACTTGAACTTGATCACCCCCCTGGGCTTTCACCAAAGGGCACTCCTGGGCTTTCGCCGAAGAGGATTCAGCTCGAAGAATGGCACCCCATGCTCCTGTAGCGCAGGTAAGAGAGCTTAGTACCACAGCTTGGCACGCCGTAGAAGAGAAGCTGTTCCCTGCCACATCCTGTGAATCCATAGCCAAAAGATGTCTGTAGGCTTCACGAGAAAAGCACGATTCCCACAGCCCTTGACAGTTGAGGAAATCTTTCTTTCCCAAATACCGCTGGAGCAGGGTGGAAAAAATGGGATGGCTTGGGGTAATGCACGGGAGGGCACCATCCCCGTAGGCAATCCTCTCTTTTGAGCTGGCGCAATCCACATACAAGTTGTTGGAACATGGGCTTCTTGCTTGGGCCATGGCAACCAACTCCTTGTGCCTTCCCTTGGCAATTTGAGGCGACAGTTTTTCGAAGATCTGGCTCAGGGGAAACTGAAAATTGGAGCGTAGAGATTGCAAAGCCTGGGCATATTCTTGTGAAACTTCTCCTTCGGCATCACCGGCCAACAAAAAGGCCAGCCCATAGACCCGATTTCTCCTTTGGGGTAGTAGATAATTCTGCGTATCCACGACTTGCCATACCTGGTTGCGCGCTTTGGGTGATTCTGGCGTGTGCCTATTTTTTTCCGGACCAACACACACAGATATATATATATATATATTTGCAAACATATCTTTAAACTATACACATTTGTGTATGTAGGTGGTTGACTTGAACGGGTGGATAAGTAAAGGCTATGAATATAAATATATCCGTATACTATGATCCCGTATCTCTATTTATATTTACTTGTCTATAGGTTTAGAATGCCTGCCGGTAGGGGAAGGAATAGAATAAGCTATATAAGGTCTTTCCAGAAAATATGTGCGGTTCCCAAAAGGGTTCATTGCTAAGTACAGCGAGTTGCGAAGCCATACCCCATCTCCTGCATGTGATCACGCACCACCTGCATGGTTCCATGCGGCTGCTCATCACATGGTGGTGGATAAAAAACAACAAATACACAGAGATATATATATATATATATAATATATATATAGGTAGGGTCCTGCTTTGAATACCAACGGCTACACTAAAGTCTTGAGGGTGGTGATATATACGTATATATACTATGTAACATCTTATAAAGCCATTGACGCCTGGATAGGTGGTCGGGTCCTTCTTCCTTTGGCATCTTTTGTGGCTTCCACAACGCTCTTGACATTTTCGTAGGTTGCTACCGAAGGCTGTAGCACTTGGATGGCCTTATCCCAGGCGGCAGTTGGGGGGGAATGACCCAATAAACAATCCTGAATGTTTGCTTCCTAAATAAAAACTATACTTGCATAATTCTCCTAACCCCAGCTTGGTTGGTCTACTGGCGTTTCCATTTGAAAACTTGTTTATGTATATATACCGAATTGATCCAATACCCCCAGTTCATATATGGGTATATATCTTGGGGGGAAATTCACACCCTTGGCTTTGCTAAAGTTAGAACGCCTGCGATTCCTACTAGGGAAGGTCCCTCCCTATTGTCTTGGATGGACAAGCCCCTCTTATCTATATAAATGTATATATATATATATAGATATATATATATATATATATAGAGATGTATACTAATGGCAATCCAAGCTGCTAGCTTGAAACCATATTTGTAGGTGGGGCCGCTTGTGCCAGATTCTGCCCTTCCATCTCCCATCCCCTCTCCGTCTTCCATCCCGACTTCCTCTCCAATCTCTGCCCCTTTCGGGTCATCTTCATAGCAATTGAGGTAATCCCCTCGGGAAGTGTTCAATTTCGAAAGATCTTTGCACGAGGGACCGGAAAGCAACCAATCAATTCCACAATTGGCTCGTGAGATCTCATGGGAACGGCCGCACTTGAAGCAAAACCCTCTTTGATCCCGAAAGCAGGTCACATCCCCAAACAAATGTTGGAGTCCGGTGTCCTGCTTGAGGATGAGTTCTCGTTTCCGTTCATCTTTCTCCACGGAAAAAATGTGGTCAACCTTGATGTTCAAGCCCTGCAGGGAAGACAAGGGGAACCCCGATACATGCCTGCTGGTATGTGTACATATGCCTATATATATATATATATATCTTTATAAATATATATAAATAAATACACAAATTTACAAACATGTATGCACATATCTGGGTACCTGGGCCAATCTACTGACCGCCCTTGCCTGTTTAGAGCAAAAGTAGGCCAATGTCTGCATGATCACTGCGACGCATATGTCCGATCCCGAACATGTGGTTCCCACGCGAAGACATTTGCCATCCAGAGCCTTGAGCTGCTTCACAAGCAGCTGTTGCCTTTCCCTCGGCCATCGGCCGAACATGAACTGGGCTGACTGTTTCAATGTCAAATCTGACAAGACCATCTTGGGTTGGGGGTTCCGGGCAACACTGCTCATATCTAATTTGAAGATCCTGTTCCGGAAACGATTGTCCATCCAAGAGAGTTCCTTGGCTTTCCCCAGTGGCTGGATGCTCACAACCTGCCAAGACCAAAGAGTTTTGCTGTTCTGTTTCAACAGGGTAAGTTGTCTCTTGCCGTACATGCTTGCAATGGCATTGGCTGTCTCACTGCTTCCATTGGATGTCTCCTTCCTTTCCCCGAGCTTCACTTGCCCGACCAAATGGTAAGATTGAGCAACGCGGATCACCACCCCAAGGTCTGTTTTTGTGGAACTGAAAGGCCTCAAGATAATGCTTCCCCCACGTTTCAGTCCTTCCCACTCTGCGTCAGAGAGCAGGACACAAAATAGCTCTGTAGGCAGTGAAAGGTTCTCAAAAGGGTTTTCTCCCTCGGTCCCTGCCCCGTCTGTGTCTACCAAGATGGATCTTGATCTCTTAGAACTGGGGGAGGACGACAAATACTCAGAGGTAGAAGCTGTTGGAAATGGCCTCTTCTTCTGCTCCCCCTTGGGGAGCTCCTCGTCACTTCCCAGGTCCGCTTCCCAGTCATCCTGCACTGGAGTTAGAATGTGTGGCCCCCTGAGCCGAAGGAAAAGTCCCTCTTTCCCAATCTAGAGATAAGTAAGCACACACACACACACATATATATATATATATAGACGATATGGTTTAAGCTGAAAAATCCCGTGTTCCCGACCCAGCACCCACTTCCTGGTGATTCCTTAGAACATCGCTGGCAGAAAAGTAGTTCCACCTCACCGAGCCCCGTGCCACCTTGAGTTTCAAAGGTGGAGTGAATGATTGCACAAGCTCGAAATGCCAGCCCCAAACACAATCCTGCTCGCAGCTCTCTTCCGCAAAGAGACTCTGTTTCTCTAGCGTCGAAACTTGATGAAAAGGAAAGTATTTGTCAAAGGCAGCCTTCTTCATCTTGACGTTGCCTTGAAACTCCAAAACGGCTAAAATTTCCCAGGAACTTGGTTGCCTCCGTCCGCCTTTGTCCACGCTGATCAGCGCAAGTTTGTGGCCCTCTTGCAAAAACTTCACTGGATTTCCCCTTACCTCGTAGGTCTTCCGGTGAGGCTCCGGCATCAGGAATTTCAGAGCATGAACACGGTGGACTAGCAGCCCCAAACATTGTCCTTCCTTGTTTCTGAAGAGGTCTTGCATCCAAATGTCCTAGCCCGGATTTTCAAGGGGCATGTATCTACAAGAAGGTGGCATTCTAACTTGAGCTAAACAGTCTCCCCAGGTCCCTGTCCTCATCTTCTTCCTCATCTTCTCCCTTTTCCCCGGTGTCCTTGCGGGCGGAAGGATATATAGTCATTGGTAATGATATACGGGCCCCTCTATATATAAGTAGATAGCTTTTATAGGTATATGTATGTTTGTATATATATATATACTATATTTATGTATTCATATATATATATATAGGTGTGGGGGTGTTGGCGAGTTGGGGGTACGGATAAACCATATTGTTCCAAAAATGATATATGGGTAAGACACACACACACACATATATATATATATATTATAGATATATTATCTTTTTCCATGGGTTTCCTTCCCCCACAAGGTTGATTTTTTCCCTTGGATCTTCGGTTTGCGCGCATTGTTTTTACTATAAACATAGACGTATACATTATTCGGAGGTATTTTTTTGGCACTTTGGGGTTACTTTAAGGTAGCTACTCGTTGGCTGGGTTATATATATATATATAGAAATATATACAAGAAAAGTATATACACCCGTGTATGGGATGGTAAAAGACCTGGAAAGGAAGAGGTTTGAGGATAGAAACCATGGCATTTTCGTTTTAACACCGATATCTCCGTTGGAAGAAAACAATCTTTCAGGTTTTGGTTGTATAGACCCGGGCCAAACAACACATTCTAACTCTAGCTGCTCACAATTCCCAATGCTCTGTCCTGGTTGGCAACCGTAAGATCTTCCGTCTCCCCTTCGGCTTCCTCCTCACTGTTTCCGGCATCTTCCTCCGCAGGGTGAGAAACGTATATATATATATATTTTTTTTAATTTATACATATACATATATATATAAATATTTATATTAATATATAAATATATATATATATATATTTTTTTTTTCTTTATATATATATATATATATATTTGCAATAAATATACGTATGTATTTACGCGTATACGGGATGTTTATACCGACAAGCATCTGGAAGGGATGAAGTTTGAGGGTAAACACCACGGCGTTTTAGTTTTAACACCGATATCTCTGTTGGAAGAAAACAATCTTTCAGGTTTCGGTTGTATAGACCCGGGCCAAACAACACATTCTAACTCTAGCTGCTCACAATTCCCAATGCTCTGTCCTGGTTGGCAGCCGTAAGATCTTCCGNAGATCTTCCGTCTCCCCCTCGGCTTCCTCCTCACTGTCTCCGGCATCTTCCTCCGCAGGGTGAGAAACGTATATATTCTTTGTATATAATTATATATATTTGCAATAAATATACGTATTTATTTTCGCGTATAGGGGATGTTTATACCGAGAAGTATCTGGAAGGGATGAGGTTTGAGGGTAAACACCACGGCGTTTTAGTTTTAACACCGCTATCTCCGTTTGA
>BGPT01003174.1:16262-39986 GCA_003297045.1 Symbiodinium sp. clade C Y103 | reverse complement strand
GGTTTCGGTTGTATAGACCCGGGCCAAACAACACATTCTAACTCTAGCTGCTCACAATTCCCAATGCTCTGTCCTGGTTGGCAGCCGTAAGATCTTCCGTCTCCCCCTCGGCTTCCTCCTCACTGTCTCCGGCATCTTCCTCCGCAGGGTGAGAAACGTATATATTCTTTGTATATAATTATATATATNAGATCTTCCGTCTCCCCCTCGGCTTCCTCCTCACTGTCTCCGGCATCTTCCTCCGCAGGGTGAGAAACGTATATATTCTTTGTATATAATTATATATATATATTTGCAATAAATATACGTATTTATTTAGGCGTATAGGGGATGTTTATACCGAGAAGTATCTGGAAGGGATGAGGTTTGAGGGTAAACACCACGGCGTTTTAGTTTTAACACCGCTATCTCCGTTTGANGGATGAGGTTTGAGGGTAAACACCACGGCGTTTTAGTTTTAACACCGCTATCTCCGTTTGAAGAAAACAATCTTTCGGGTTTCGGTTGTATAGACCCGGACCAAACAACACATTCTAACTCTAGCTGCTCACAATTCCCAATGCTCTGTCCTGGTTGGCAACCGTAAGATCTTCCGTCTTCCCCTTGGCTTCCTTATCACTGTCGCGGGCATCTTCCTCCAGAGGGTGAGAAATGCAGAAAAGCCAAAAATATCCAAAAGGGAACCTTTGGCATTTTTCCCTTAGAATTGCCGTTGCAGGGAATCCCAAGCCAACAGGAAAACTGGTAGGGTTAGGATCATAATGGGCCCTGTTGGGTCTTCTTACGCCCGTGGGTAGAAATAACCTCCAATCAGTGGTGGATGTTGGACCTATGTTGCACGTTTATTCATGTTAATGTGGGTGCTTTTAATATACTTTACGTTGGCATAGGGTATATACTCTTATGTAAGCAGGTTGGCGGTACATAGGCAGGTATCCATGGTTCAAATCTAAAATCACGAAATTCCAGCAAGTCTATCTACCTGTGTATCTAGCTATCAATATTTGAAGGCCCCTATATCCAAATATCCCCAAAAAGACACATCCTAACTCTATTGGGGGAAAATGGGTTAAGTTGTTGAAAACGGACCCAAAAATAAACCTGCTTTCTTCAGGGGTTGATGCATATGAGATCATCTCAAACGTTCAATTAGATGTTGAAATACCATCTCTTTCGAAATTCAAAATGGCGTTGTTCACCAGACCTATATAGGTACAATACCTCAGACATCAGAAGAACGCCGTCCTGATTTCGGACAGCTGGCTGTGCTTGGAATGTAGGGGCTGAGGCCCACGAGAAGAAGCCTTGCTCCTGTCAGCGGTAGGCAGCTGGGATTGGATATTTTCCGATCCCACGATGTGTAGATAGATAGATATATATATATACGACGTATATGTGTGTAAGGTGTGTATAGATGTTTGGTTTCAAAAACGGATGTATGTATGTACATATGTATGTATGAATGCATGTATGTCTGTCATGTAGGTATGTAGGTATGTAGGTATGTATGTATGTATGTATGTACGTATGTATTTACGTGTGTATGTATGTAGGTAGGTATGTATATGTATGTATGTATATATGTATGTATGTATATATATATATATATGTATGTATATATATATATACAGGCAAATTTTCTCCTTGTGGATTTTTCTGAGATATTTCTGAGATATATGTATATTTTTTTTTCGTGGTTTATGGCGCACCACTACAAGCTGAGCGTTGTCAGGGATTTGTCCTTCATCAACGAGCTGATGTTGAAAGACAGCACGGGCAAACCCTCGTTGGCCTTGCCAGGAGGACTAATCCATGGGTTGGAACAGACTGCCTTTCATAGCTGGGTGGATATTCCCTTCGGCAGATATTAGATACCACCATATGAGACCCTAAAAGGAATATTTACAAATCTGAATATGGAACCTATGTCATTTTGATGGTGCTATTTCAGATTTCATATAACGGGAAAGGGATGGAACAGATAGTCTCATCTACATATGTATATATACCTACAGGCTTCTTGGGTCCATGCTTGAATTTCGTATATTTGTGTATATATATATATGTATATACATATACATACCAAAATAGATATAGATGTATTTATATATATATATAATATTTATATTATAGTGGTTGGAGTTGGAAAGGTGTTGGGAGCCCCTGGAAGGGGGGCAAGATGGGGCACCCTTTGTGCGCACATGAAGTTAGAATGCCTGTCCCCTAGCCCCCCTCCCCCTCAACCAGTTTCTGGCGCTTTTTTTTCCCCTCAGTTGATTTTCTTGTCCCACTGTGGCCTGCTTGGCCACCCAAGAACACCCAAATAAAGTAAGCGCGCCCATCATGGCGGGGTCTCAGCACAAACGGATCTGAATCTGGTTCACCCGCTCTCGGCCGATGAACAGGTTAGGCATGGCGTAAGCTGGGTAACCTTCATTGCCGTCTTTAGATGCCCGCATGATCTGCGCCCATGCCAGCGTGTACCAGTAGGTGCGATGTAAACCGCGCCAGAAGCGGTGTCTCTGGAACCCTTGGGGGAAAGGAGGTCACATTGGACACCAGCCTCACCAGTCGAAAGGCGTTGGCGTTTGGGTGCGGCACCATACAAGGTCTGCGCTGGTCCCTTTTGGAAACACAAGAGCCAAACTGTAGAGCAAATCAACGTCAAGATCATCAAAAGAAGAGTTTCTTCTACCATGTTGCACACCATAGCGAGCCCCATCAAGAGCGCCCCCAAGGCAAATGAAAGGGACATGAGCGCCATGCCGTGCGGGAAGTTTCTCTTCTATATACCAACACGTGTCAGCTTGTGCTCAGCTTGAACCGCAAACATGACCCAACACCACGCAAAACGATGGTTTTTGGAACCGGAGGCCACCTCTTAGACCCAAATCACTAAGCACCCACATTCTAACTTTGTTGGCAGAGAAAATGAATGTACACCGGAAGTTTCCCGGTCAACGCTGGGCCTTGGGTAGGGTCTGCATCGCAGGGGCAGGTTCTGCGGCTTGTTCAGCCTTCCCGAGCGTAAGTAAAGGGGAGAAACACGGCCCTGTGCCCCCTGTCGCATTTCCATCTGCATGCGTCCAAGCATTCTGGGGGGTCCCCGAACAAAGTGCTTTAGACAAAACATTCCCAGCACTCGACCATGGGATTAACTTTGGTGTCTGTTTCCTCCTTTTGACCCATGCCTGTATGTTGTTCAAAACTCATGAGGTATGCATTTTTCGGCATATATTATTGCACTTATGAAAAATACATATATATATATATATATATGGACTCTCTTCTTCCCTTGGTGAATTCCTTCCAGTGGACCTTGGCCTGGGTATCTTGGTCACCTTGTTCTGATTGGACAGCTTCACTCTCCGGCACTGTTGCATTGGCCTCCATAGGGCCCAAGGCGTAAGGGCGCATTCTAACTTGGCTTGGGTAAAAAGGGAATGCGGAAGTTTCCATAGGGTTTCCTTCCTTCCCCAAAAAAGAGAAAAAAGAGGAAAACAAAGAGGAAGACGCACTGTGTCCACGGGCATGGGTCAAAGCATTGGGGAGTCCCCAAACAATGTATTTTAGATAAACATGTTCAGTACTCGACCAAGGGGTTAACTTTGGTGTTTGTTTCCTCCTTTTGACCCATGCCTGTATGTTGTTCAAAACTCATGAGGTATGCATTATTCGGCATATATTATTGCACTTATGAAAAATACATATATATATATATATACATATATATATATATATACATATATATATATATATATATGGACTCTCTTCTTCCCTTTGTGAGTTCCTTCCAGTGGACCTTGGCCTGGGCATCTTGGTCACCTTGTTCTGATTGGACATCTTTACTCTCCAGCCCTGTTGCCGCAGCCTGCATAGGGCAAGGGGCGCAGGGGGCAATCCCCACATTCTAACTTGGCTTGGGTAAACAAGGAATGCGGAAGTTTCCATGTTCAGCCCCTCCCAGCTGGGCCTGAGGCAGGGAGACCGGTCTTTCCTCAATAGGTTCTGGTGCTTGTTCCGCTGCAGAGGTTCCAGCCTTTCCCAAAAAGAAAAAGATGAAAACAAACAGGAAGACACACTGTGTCCTCAGGCATGGGTCAAAGCATTGGGGAGTCCCCAAACAATGTATTTTAGGGAAACATTGTCAGTACTCGACCAAGGGGTTAGCTTTGGTGTTTGTTTCCTCCTTTTGACCCATGCCTGTATGTTGTTCAAAACTCATGAGGTATGCATTATTCGGCATGTATATTTGCACTTTATAAATATATACATGTATATTAGGTATATATATATAAATATAGACGCTCTTCTTCCCTTGGTGAATTCCTTCCCGTGGACCTTGGCCTGAGCATCTTGGTCACCTTGTTCTGATTGGACAGCTNCTCTTCTTCCCTTGGTGAATTCCTTCCCGTGGACCTTGGCCTGAGCATCTTGGTCACCTTGTTCTGATTGGACAGCTTCCCTCTCCGGCACTGTTGCATTGGCCTTCATAGGGCAAAAGGCGTAAGGGCACATTCTAACTTGGCTTGGGTAAACAAGGAATGCGGAAGTTTCCATGTTCAGCCCCTCCCAGCTGGGCCTGAGGCAGGGAGTCCGGTCTTTCCCCAATAGGTTCCGGTGCTTGTTCCGCCGCAAAGGTTCCAGCCTTTCCCAAAAAGAAAAAGATGAAAACAAACAGGAAGACTGTGTCCTCAGGCATGGGTCAAAGCATTGGGCAGTCCCCAAACAATGTATTCTAGGGAAACATTCTCAGTATATACTCGACCAAGGGGTTAACTTTGGTGTCTGTTTCCTCCTTTTGACCCATGCATGTATGTTGTTCAAAATTCCTGAGGTATGCATGATTCGGCATGTATATTTGCACTTTTATAAATATATACATGTATATTAGGTATATATATATATATAAATATAGACGCTCTTCTTCCCTTGGTGAATTCCTTCCCGTGGACCTTGGCCTGAGCATCTTGGTCACCTTGTTCTGATTGGACAGCTNTTCCCTTGGTGAATTCCTTCCCGTGGACCTTGGCCTGAGCATCTTGGTCACCTTGTTCTGATTGGACAGCTTCCCTCTCCGGCACTGTTGCATCGGCCTTCATAGGGCAAAAGGCGTAAGGGCACATTCTAACTTGGCTTGGGTAAACAAGGAATGCGGAAGTTTCCATGTTCAGCCCCTCCCAGCGGGGCCTGAGGCAGGGAGTCCGGTCTTTCCCCAATAGGTTCCGGTGCTTGTTCCGCCGCAGAGGTTCCAGCCTTTCCCAAAAAGAAAAAGATGAAAACAAACAGGAAGACTGTGTCCTCAGGCATGGGTCAAAGCATTGGGCAGTCCCCCAACAATGTATTTTAGGAAAACATTCTCAGTACTCGACCAAGGGGTTAACTTTGGTGTTTGTTTCCTCCTTTTGACCCATGCCTGTATGTAGTTCAAAATTCATGAGGTATGCATGATTCGGCATNTCAGTACTCGACCAAGGGGTTAACTTTGGTGTTTGTTTCCTCCTTTTGACCCATGCCTGTATGTAGTTCAAAATTCATGAGGTATGCATGATTCGGCATGTATATTTGCACTTTTATAAATATATACATGTATATTAGGTATNTTTTGACCCATGCCTGTATGTAGTTCAAAATTCATGAGGTATGCATGATTCGGCATGTATATTTGCACTTTTATAAATATATACATGTATATTAGGTATGTATACATCTATATATATATATATTTATATAGACGCTCTTCTTCCCTTTGTGAGTTCCTTCCAGTGGACCTTGGCCTGGGCATCTTGGTCACCTTGTCCTGATTGGACAGCTTCACTCTCCGGCACGGTTGCATCGGCCTCCATAGGGCAAAAGGCGTAAGGGCACATTCTAACTTGGCTTGGGTAAAAAGGGAATGCGGAAGTTTCCATAGGGTTTCCTTCCTTCCCAAAAGAGAAAAAAGAGGAAAACAAAGAGGAAGACGCACGGTGTCCACGGGCATGGGTCAAAGCATTGAGGGGCCCCCCAACAATGTATTTTAGATAAACATGTTCAGTACTCGACCAAGGGGTTAACTTTGGTGTTTGTTTCCTCCTTTTGACCCATGCCTGTATGTAGTTCAAAATTCATGAGGTATGCATGATTCGGCATGTATATTTGCACTTTTATAAATATATACATGTATATTAGGTATATATATATATATATATAAAAATATAGACGCTCTTCTTCCCTTGGTGAATTCCTTCCCGTGGACCTTGGCCTGAGCATCTTGGTCACCTTGTTCTGATTGGACAGCTTCCCTCTCCGGNTTCCCTTGGTGAATTCCTTCCCGTGGACCTTGGCCTGAGCATCTTGGTCACCTTGTTCTGATTGGACAGCTTCCCTCTCCGGCACTGTTGCATCGGCCTCCATAGGGCAAAAGGCGTAAGGGCACATTCTAACTTGGCTTGGGTAAAAAGGGAATGCGGAAGTTTCCATTGGCTTTCCAGCCTTCCCGAAAGAAAAAAAAGAGGAAAACAAAGAAGAAGAAGACACACTGTGTCCAGGGGCATGGGTCAAAGCATTGGGGCCCCCCAACAATGTATTTTAAAGAAACATTCCCAATATATGATCTACAGAGACTATGGTCATTTTTCTTGTTTCTTTTTGACCCATGCCTGTCTGTTACTTCCAAAACCTATACTGTGTTCATATTAGGGCATGTACAAATAGTATTTTATGTATATATATATATATACATAATATGTGTGTTTACGAATAACAGTATATATATATATATATATTTTTTTTTTCGATGTCAAAACCTTTGGGTGGCATTCTTCACCCTCTCAGTTCCTTCCCCAGGACTTTCTTTGTGACCCTGTTCCAGTTCTGATTCGAAATCATCGCTCTCCGGAACGCTTGCAGCGGCATCTGTGAGACGAATCGTATGAATATGATGATTCGGTGTGGGTATATATATATATATATATCTGAAATTCCTCCAATCCGGATACCTGAAAATTTGGATATGTCACCACGGGAAAGTTCGATTGGAAGTTGAAATCCGACAACCTTTTCTGAACAGCGGGTGCCACTTTGGCTCATGGAGCAAAAATAACCAATATTGATGTATATATATATATATATATATATACATATGGAAAAAAATCCACGTCAACCCTGGCACCGATCTCCCGGCGAGACCTGCGCTGCGGCGTTCATTGCCAGTTCCGGTTCGTCCAGTTTGTCACCCAGTTCCGGCTGGGAATCTGTGGTCTTCGGCACGGTTGCCGCGGCCTCCTTCAGGGGAGGCATACCCTTTTGGCGTGTAGTTTAAATCCTTCTATATATATATGTGGGCACCGGCAAATGAAGAAAATTGATACCAATCGGCGGTCTCGATGGGGCCCCCGCATTCTAACTTAGCTGGTGGCCAAAATATGTATATATATATATATGTATATTTATATATATATATGTATATGTATATATATATATATTTATATTTAAACATAAATATATACATATATGTATATATATATATATATATATATTTTGCCTCAAAACCATTTTGGCGGGTTCTGATACCTCCAGACCTCGGGATGGATGGCTGCGCTATCCTGTTTCACTTCGACTTCTTCCTTTTCCTGGGCCGGCGCTCAGCGGGTAGATGCAAGGGAGGCTTCCTGGTTATGGATCTTCTCCCTTCAATTTTAAAGTATATAGGCTTGACACCCAATAAAGGACCCACATTCTAAATCAGCTTGGATGCCTATTCCCGGGATATTTTTTGTCTACGGGCCGAGGGTCTGCTTTCGGTTTTTCCTTCTCCCCCGAGCAGACTTCGCCGACCTTCGCCGGGAAGAGGGGCGTGAACCAAGCGGAGGTATGTTTGGGTTAGTAAACCTAATTTCAAAGGAGTGCATATTTTATCGATGGTTGTCCACCAAAGGATTATGGGTATATTCTATAGAATCGGGCTGGCGCCCCACCAAATCAACGGTTAACACCTGTATGTATATATATATATATCTATATATAGTTGCTCCCAAGAAAACCGCTATAAATATACAATATGCAAGGATTATTGAAGTCCAGGGAACGCCTGTGGTCTTTGTTGGGCTTATTTATCTAGGGTTTCCTTCCCCAAACCCCCCAAGACCTCAATGGGCGTGATGGCATCCTCCTTTTTCCCTTCAGCTTCTTCCTTCTCCTATTCAGGAACCCAAGGATTCTAAACCATTCAGGGGGCTCTGCGCTACATATATATATATATATATATTATATAGATATAGATATATACCGTATATATAGATATATGTAACCTATCTGAAATACTTAGAATCTGCAATTTTTCAACCCTTGGGGTGTCATCGAGAAAAAACATAGAATTCGCGAACCCTCGAAAATGCATATTCCCGTTGTTTTTTCAAATGGGGGTTCTATATTCTATGTATGGTTTTTTCGATTCTGCAAGATGCTTTTATTGAATGTATATAATGTTTTTTTGTGATTCCGGAAGATGCTTTTTGGGGTCGAAATTATCGATTCCGTATTCTATGTATCCCAGCAGGGTTATATATCCATATATACACCACTGGGTTCCTCTAACGCGGGATGCCCCTCTTAAGCTACAATCAACAAGACTGGGACCAGGAGGTTCCGTGCACATTCTAACCCTGCTTCCAACCAGGCTCCATTGTCCCGGCCTGGTTTTGAAGCCCCAAGCAACGAGGCACTCTCACCTAGGCACAATATGTATTCCTACATATTGATGGAACTTTTTGACAAAATATAGTACATATCTATTCATAATTCAGTTATAGAATCGAAACTATATATATATATATACAGTATCAAACCTGCGACCATTTGGGAACCCAAGTTACATCAGGAGGCAACAGTACACTGAAGAGTGTGCGCTTCGAGGGTATCAATAGGTCAAAATGCCCGTATAGGCGTTCAGACGCTAAAGACTTTGGCCAGGAAAAATACAAGTGCACCGTTACGGGGTGGGCCTCAGCACCAAATAGAAGGTCTTGACGCATCCACGGGATTTGGGGGCCAATATGTGTCCATGCCGAGTCCGCTATAGACAAACGTACGCCAAGCCCCATGACCGGGGCGATCCAACGAAGATCTTGTACTTCGAAAGAGGGGTTGGCCATAACCCGGCGAATGTCCTCTTCGAATTCAGGGTGCTGCGTCAGTGCCATTTCACCTTAGTGGGTGGGAATTTTTATTGGAAGGCATCAAAATAAGGAGAAAAATACACACACTCGTAAAAATAGGTGTTTATATAAATATATATATATATATATTATATAGTATATAGTTTTGTTTGTGTTCGGGTGGGGTGGGGTGGGAGGGTTGGGAGGGTGGAGCGGGATTGGGGGGGGCAAAAACGTTCCTTAGCACTTGCGCACTCGTCATGCTAGGCTCATGCTACGTTCTCTGGCACTTGCGCACACACGCTACGCTCATGCTACGCTCTCTGGCACTGGCGCACATACGTCACGGTACGCTCATGCTACGTTCTTTGGCACATATGTGGCACCTAGGCATACACCGCGAGCCCTGGTGAGGGTATATATATATATATATAACTATATAACTGGCCAAAAATATTTCTGTCATAAAATCATACCCCATGCATGTTCTATCCCATCAAGCTTCATACTTCCTGGCATAGTTGTCGTGACTCTTGCACCTCCAGTTCATTCATGTGAGCGTTGACCGGATACCTGGCCTCATTCCTGTCGGGAAGGAGAACGGGCATATATAAAAACATACATACGCGCATACATTCATGCATGCATGTGCACACACACACACATTCCCAATGACAATGGTTTTGGGCTACAAACGGTCCTGGGAACCTTGTCGTACGCTTGGGGGTCTTCTGATGCAAGCAAACTGCGCCATCCACACCGTCCGTCACCCGGGACACAAATCTGCTCAAAGGGGATTTTTGGGGCAGAGGAATCTGGATTTCCAGTGCTAACAGAATTGGCTACCTTGACAACGGCCTTCACAACCTGCATGTAAAGCCTCTCCCGGTTGCTCGAAAATAGGTGATGGCACCATACAATGCTACCCAGCTCTTCAGAACGCCAATAAGTCCAAGTGGGCATCACGGTCACCCATTCCCCGTCCAACCCTTTGTCCGAATGCCACTCTTCGAAGCAGAACTTCCCAGGCTCTTCCGGATCAACCTGCCAGCAGCCGGTATTCAAGAACCAGTTGAGTTAGAATGTCTGTGGCCTCCTGTAATAGACAACAAACTACATTTACATTTATAATACCTATACACGCGTTTTATGTACCTCACCCACGTAGCTCAGATGGGAACATATTCATTTCTATACATGCGATATAATGGAAACATAAAAAACAAGGGTGGCTGCCAACCCGGCACCAAGAAACATAGATGCACAGGTAAGCTTCCGGGTGTTTGATCTGGAGCTGTGAAAGAGCCCACTCTGCAAACTTTCGATCGGGGTCACTGCGTCCGCTCAAAATGATTCCGTAGGCAGCCAACTTCTGATTCTCACACAAATGGTCAAATTTGGTGGTTCCATTGATGCCATCAATCTCTTTCGCAACCACAATGGAGTGGGCAATTTCACGTTTTTTGACTTCTTTCCCAACCAAAACCCCAATCATATCAGCACCTCTGGCGCGCATGGCCCAAGTCTGAAATGAAATCACAGCGGCTTTCTGGAAAGCGGCATGGGAACGGGGCCAATTGGGTTCTGTTTTTGGTTCCACTGTCAGGATCTTGCTGGTAATATCTTCACTCTTGGCAAGTTGGTCGCCACTACCAAGCGATCCGGTGGGGGCAATCTCTTCCAAACTATTGTCACCAACCATTTTGGCCACATGCAGAGCTTTGACGGTGGCCTAAACAAGAAGCAGGGTTCTCATGATGTCCACATTCTAAGAGTGCCAAACTAGAGTCCTCCCTCTCTCTCTCTCTCTCTCATCCCCTCTCTCTCTCTCTCTCTGTTTCTCCCTTATCTATATGCAAAGGTTGACCACCCCGCGCACGCCTAAGATATGTATAGGAACAGCTTGGTACCAAAAAAGTGCCCCTACACCACACTTTTTCCCCACCTCCTGCCTGATCTGCGGGCTTGGATTTCCCCATTCCGGCCACCCCATCCGTGGGTTTCCCTGATTTCATACCAGATTCTACCCGGGTAAGCCAGGTTAAAGCCAAGGGGATGGAACTTCGTACACAGGTGCAAACCTCCGTGCCCGTGTCATAGGAAGCTTCGTAGTCCAACTTCGATTTGTTCCAAATCAAAGTCCCTTTGGTGGTTGGCACCAAAGATTGTAAGATCCCATTTTCCACCGAATCTGTCAGGGGAAGAAACGCTATGAAAAGGGTTCTGGAAAGAATTGGGACGTCTACTTGTAGTTCGAAAAATACATTGGTTTGAACGAATATCATCTTATTATTGCCCCACCTACTTTCCCGCGCACAAGCAAGTCCACCAGTGATTTCCTCTTCTCAGCCAGCGTTTTTCCCTTGAGCTCGAGTTTCTTGTCGGTCATCCATTTTGCGCGGTCCTGGCGAGTGTCACGTGTATAGCTTATTGTCCTTTATCAACTCCCTGTCACCAGAGGGTGTAGGTGTTTTGGTTACTGTAGTGTTTATTATCAACTTGCATGAGGTGGCAACCCGGCAGAGAATATGTGTTCTTTGGATTACGTACCTCATGTAATCTCGGTATGCCAACATGATACACATGGGCCTACTCAGACTGCCCCGTAATAAGGAAAGTAGCAGAGTTAGAATGCCTCCCTCATGGGGCCCCCATCCGTAATTGTTCCCCGCCGGTCATAAAAGGTTATAGGTCTTCATATATATATAGATATAGATATGTATAGGTATATAATGTTTTGTGTTAACATGCATGAAGTCGCAACCCGGCAGAGAATATGTTTTTTTGGGATTGCATACCCTCATGTGATCTTGNGATATGTATAGGTATATAATGTTTTGTGTTAACATGCATGAAGTCGCAACCCGGCAGAGAATATGTTTTTTTGGGATTGCATACCCTCATGTGATCTTGGTATGCCAACATGATACCCATAGGCCTACTGCGACTGCCCCGTAATAAGGAAAGTAGCAGAGTTAGAATGCCTCCCCCATGGGTCCCCNATGTGATCTTGGTATGCCAACATGATACCCATAGGCCTACTGCGACTGCCCCGTAATAAGGAAAGTAGCAGAGTTAGAATGCCTCCCCCATGGGTCCCCGTCAGTAATGGTTCCCCGCCGGTCATAAAAGGTTATAGGTCTTTATATATATATATATATCTCTCTCTATCTATATACATACATATATAAATAGGTATATAATGTTCTGTATTAACATGCATGAAGTGGCAACCCGGCAGAGAACACGTTTTGTTTTTTGACCATACACCTAATATGATCTCTGTATGCCAACGGGGTACCCGTATGGCTATCCAGGGGGTCAATGGGTAGGGAAAGTGGCATAGTTAGAATGCCTACCCCATTGACCCCACCTGGCCCTTCAGAAGCTCAAAGTCGGCCAACATCCCATTGGCCAGCTTCATAAATGAGCAGGCCGCTATCTCGCAATAGGCGCTCTCCCCATACATCTTGATTTGAAAGCTCCTCAATTGTCCGTCAAGCCGTGTTTGGTACCTAGCCCAGCTGCTGTCCAGAAATGGGTTCTGCTGAGAATAAAACACCCCCAAACCAGCAAAATATGTTGTTTTTTAAAAGGGTGGGTTCCTTTTAAAAACATATCTCTTGGG
Organism: Symbiodinium sp. clade C Y103; assembly: GCA_003297045.1. Taxonomy (NCBI): domain Eukaryota; class Dinophyceae; order Suessiales; family Symbiodiniaceae; genus Cladocopium; species Cladocopium sp. clade C. The sequence goes on along the minus strand of BGPT01003174.1, from coordinate 27,221 downwards.
GCATGGGTCAAAGTTCATTAAAAAAGAAAATGTCAGGTTTGTTCACAAACCATCCTGGTTGGTGGAGCAATATTTTTGACCCATGACTCCGTCTTTTCAACCTAGTCTCACTGACTTCAAGGGCTTAACACCCGAGGGCAGCGGTTTTGCTGCATCTGATGCTGGAACGGCAGATGCTGCAGACCCCGAACCACTGCTGCTGGGGTTAGGCTTCTCTTCGGATGGGTTTGAATTCTGTGTTGAATTCATGGATGGTTCCTTCTGTGGCGAAGGAGGATCGAGGGGGGGGGGGCAACGGAGGCCTCTCGCAAGGTGACCATCCGCCAGCACCTAGCAGCATGAAAGTGCTGACCAGCTTCTGGTTCGGACGGACATGGGATTTCCTTTTTTCCGGTATATATACACATGTTTTAAGAAGAGGTTGCATACATGTTTATCATAAATGCGCACCTACGTGCACCTTAAAGGGCTCAGGAATAACGATTTGCCTTTCCCTTGCAAAACCCGCTGCCTGCGGGCGGGTTGTCCAGCAATGCCTCCGTTAGTTGGAGCATGGCGCCAGAGGAGCCTGAAATGGCCATACCCAAAAACGATGAGCTGTTGTTTTTACATGTATATATATATTTATTTATATATCAATCCGTGTATGTGCCTCGGAGCTGTCAAAGCCACGTGGTCTTGGCAGGCGTGGCCGCCCGGCACTGAAACAAGGATTTCTGTAAGGACAAATGGTTTTCAATGGACATGCTATGCTCTGAATCCCTGCATTTTACACCACATTGAGCCATTCGGAGCGCTTCGGACGGGCAATGAAATGATCAGGGACATGCTCCCCGCAGTGAGGCTCATATTCATTCGTTGTTGATTTAGAATGCCTGTCGAATTTTCCAAAATTGCAGCATCCGCACTCCAAAATACGTGGAAATTTACAGGGTTTCGGAGCATTCACTGTCAACAAAAAACACCGTTTTGCGCGCGCATTCTAACAACCCCCCCCCCTTTGCCATTGAATTTTCCAAAATTTTACCATTCACGGTTTCCAAACGCGCATTCTATCTTTCGGTCGCTCGGTATATATACTTATAAAATATATAGCGGCGGACTGAAACTTAGAATGCCGCCCATTTCCTGAAAAAAAAGGGCCCCACGCTCAGAATGCTTCCCCCAAAAAATGTTTTCGGGGGTCACTTGGAATGCCTCCATCTAGAAAAATCAAGAATTAGAGCTGGACTTGTTTTGAGCATTATAAGTGTGAGTGATCATCCCCATATTGGCTCAGGGCAGTCTATAGGTTTCAGTCCGTCGCTATGACACAAAGGGTGAAGTATACATATATAATATATAATTACAATAAGCATTTTTACCCAATATCTTCATAGTTGGAACTGATTTCCAGTGTGGGATTGTTATATGTTTTTCCTATATATATATATACATATATATATATATATTATATTTACCAAACAAAAATTCCACCAAAACCCGCGTCCAACATCCAGCTCAAAAGCTTCATTTCTTGACGTTTGGAAAGGAATCCTACCCAAAAAGGGCTGGCCAGCAAAAACCCTGACTCCAAGATCAATCTGAAACTTCTTTAAAAATGATTAAACTTAGGAAGATTCATAGAAATTGGAATGTATGTTGCTGCTAAAACTGAAGGTTCGAGATCCAGCGCAAAAAGCTCAAGTTTGACATTGACTGCACAAACATCAGCCCAAATCCAAACAGTAGCCGAAAATGATGGTGTCTGACAGCTTTTGCACAAACAGTTTTGATGGCAAAACCCTCCCAGCAAGATTGTGGTAACTTGAAGTTCTTTCCTTTTGACATCTATGTTTTGCAATGTTTTCGGAAGCGTCAAGCATCACACTTAGAATAATGCCTCCTTAAGAATTTGTAATGTCTTGCTGCAGTCGTGTTCTTCTGGCTGCCCGATTCATCTCCTAGAGCATTTACAAGTTTAGATGTGGAATCTTTCGCTTTGGGCCAAAAAAGATGAACAAATTGTGACTCGGAAAGAAATTACCTCAGAAGGCGGCAAAAGGTGATGAGCCAATTTCCCAAAGAATGATTCAAGTACAGTGTGTTTGAATAGTTTTTCGGAAATTGTTGCCTTGTCTTCGTCCCAGTATTTGGCACTATTTCAGGGCCGCACTTAGAATGCCTCCGTATGCATCCAATGTTTTCTTCATGCAATGTTTCATTCACATTTCTTTGTTCCCGCAATTTCCAATCTCGGATTTTGGTCTCACAAAATGATTCGAAACCTGCTGCCACCAAAGCCCTCAAAAGATTCATTTCTTGACGTTTGGAAAGGAATTCTACCCAAAAGGGGCTGGCCAGCAAAAACCCTGAATCCAAGATCAATCAATCTGAAACTGCTCACTTAAAAAAATGTTTAAACTTAGGAAGATTCATAGAAATCGGCATGTTGCTACTAAAGCTGAGGGTTCGAGATCCAGCTCAAAAGGCTCATGCTTGAACGTGACGTATTTCTTGACATATTTTCAGACATATTAGTCCGCGCTGCGGCATTCTATTCTATGTGGGCTGGGCAAAATTTTTTAAAAAACAAGTCCTTTCGTAAATTGAGCTTTCTGAATTTTCGGGAGTTCCGACTTTGACATGGTTTGGGCTGGGCTCTATTGGGAGGAGGCATTCTATGTGTGGCGCTCCATGTTGAGTCCACGTGATAACGTCTCACAAAAATCACCTTCGAACGGGGCCTATTTAAAACCCAGGTCATTTGCGGGTAGTTGAAAATGGCATTTCCCCGGTTTTTTTGATGATTTTGGTGCTCGGCGGCATTCTAAAACCGAGCGCGGGCTCGAGGCTATGGGCATTCTAAGTTTCAGTCGTTCGCTATAAGTGCGGACAAAGCGAGATGCAAGTCTCTCTGGTGTGTAATGAACTTTCATGATGTCCTTGCTGGTGATGTGGACACATGAGATTGGTGCAGTTGAGATCATCAGTTTGCCTAGGGGCGGCCCTGACGTTGGTGATGCTCAGTGTTTCTTGAGCTCTCACCTGCCCGACCCGGGTTTAAATTTGCCGCGCCGCGGCTTGGATTTTGGTGCAATGTTTCACCCACTACATCGTGGAGAGGAAGTAAGTGCGAGTTCAATTGTTTGGTTTGACAGTGAAGGGTACCACTGAATGCTGGTTTGTGGTTCGTTGGTTCGGGGATTGGTGTTGGTGGGGATGGCTTGGCCCCCCAATTTGTTTCCTTTCAAGAGTCACTGCGCGACAAGACTCCCACCTCCGGGATGAAACTCAGAACAAAGGACGTCAAACCTCATTGCAATAACTGCAATCATGGCATTGAATTGTAGATCCACGGTGATCCACGGCCATGAGTGGTGGTTAAGGGAAACTGAGGCGCGGTGCTCTGGACCACCAGCCGTCCAATGTGCAAAAAACATTCAAACAAAAATACACTTCATATCAACACAACATTGCATGTTGAAATAAAGCTATGGATAATAAATAGCTAGGTAACCACAGACAATGATAGCTTCCACATTTCTCCACAATCTTTGGAATCAAGGCAGCTGCAGGCTCTCTTCACTCAGATTTGATGCCATTTGCGCCCCCTCAAAAGTTTCAACGTTTCAGCGTTCCTGTGCTTTGCGTTGATATTGTTTGATATTCAAGTTTGCCCATGTTTGCCCTGATCCTAGGGCATCCTCAAGCCCTAGCGGGATCAAAAGCGCACAGCCAATGTTGTTTCAATGTGTTAAGCCATGAATGAAAGAAAGGTCGGGTTCTGTGGTCCTCAAGCGTGACTCTTGCAGTCCAAACACCAAAAACGATAGGCAGTTGGACCTCCAGCATGTGAAATAGAACCCCGACGCAAACCTCAATGAGAAGAGGCGGTGACAAACGGAGTCAGACCATATGGATTTCCGAAAAGTGAACTTACCGCATCTTAGTCTATGTGCGGCCACCAACTTGTTTTGCCACAGCATCACAAAATTCTTCCTTGAGCTTGCTTGTGCTTTTTCAGCTTTGGCATAAACAGTGTTTGGGAGAAAGAGCAGCATGCACTTCGAAAGCAGAGAGCCACAAGGCACATGATGCGAAGTCATCAGCAGCTTCTGCACAACGCCTTTATTCTGCAGCCGAGAGACACCATAGCCCAGACCTCTAGCGCCGCTTGAAAAATAATATTTGGGCAAGATGGTGCAAGCATGTTTATAATATTTTATAATTTATAATAGTGTTTGGTTTGCGCAACGTTCTCGGCAAGGCAAGATTCATCAATTCCTGGCGGTCTTGCGTCAGTCATAGGTCCGTGAGACGGACAAGTCATATATTCACATTATTATGCATGGCTACAGATTGCAGCGTGTTGGAAAGCCTTGACCTTTTCTGCGATATGGGCACACCACATGCCAGCATTCCGCTTTAAGAAATTGGCACTTTGAGTTTCCGTTACGATCCTTTATTTGCAGGGTGAACGGGATAGTTTCAATTCAAACAGTTCAACAAAACGCGCCGACTTAATGACAAGTGCACTCCTTTTCTTCTCTATTGCAAGCTTTGCCTGCCGTCCCTCTCTCTCTCTCTGCGTCAATCTCTCTGCCAATCCCTCTTTGAGAACCTCGATATACACCGACCACCCAAACAAATCCAAACAGTTAAACCAGGCGCACGTCTGGAGCCAGCTCGGCTCAGCTGGGCTCATGACATGCAGTTCCTTTCAGCAACAAATAGCGTCGAAATATCGTCTCCTGGCAGATCGCAGCACAATGCCGATGCTCATGCCACAGCGCAATGAAACATCAATCGGGCGAACTTGCTTGCAAAATCTCAAGAAATATCCCTTGATGCAATAGAATAGAATCATACAAAGAAGATATTGCTGTCGCAGGTGTGAAACACCACTATGGACTAGAAGATGAACTTCTACTCGATTCTCCGGCAGCAAAACCTGACTTCCAGCAAAGTATCATCCAAAAGAGGTCCATCTTTTTTGGAAAGGAGCATAGCCATATCATCACGCGGAAATTTTTAATATAGTCAAAATAGCGCTCTTTAGGTTCAAAGCTCACACGTCTCAAACATTTCTCCTGACACAAAAAAAATGTCTAAAGAATTCTAAAATATTCTAAAGAAATCTAAAAACACATTAACCTGAACCTATTCATCCATGCATGCACGGGCAAAGTGCTCAACAATTTGAATTGTTCTTTCCCAAGCTCGAACGCTGGTGGCGCATCATCTTTCCGAGCTTCTGTCTTGACATTCATTGGCATCGGAGCGCAAAGCCAAAAGAGTACCTCAACGAATCAAGATGGAAAAACTCCGGCTGACGCGCGCAAAATAGAACAAACAATGGGAATCAGATCTGGCCACATGATTGCAGCCTGGAATCAAGAGGTGATTGGCTTCCGTCAAGACGGCAAGAAAGGCACACGCCCAAACGCTACATGTTTGAAACCGTCGATGTGTCCAACAGGAAAAACAATACAGTAGAAGATATTTCTTGCTGCTGCCGGCACCCACCACTGCTGCTTGTGCTGTCTGGGATGCATAAAGGCCTAACATAAGAAGCTCGAAAATGACCTGAACAACATGCATCGGAGCAACCCCAAACAACCACAAACAACCAACAACGAAGTCAGAAGATGCAAAGGGAAAAAGGGGGCCAGAGCATGCCAAAGCGATGCAGCATCTCAGGTGCAATGCAGGGAATGCCACTCCCAACTCAACCCATGATGTGCACATGAGCGTTGGCCATTCTGAAGCTGAGCAACATGCCCGGCGTACTCAATGAGGCCGCCAACTGCAACTGATAGCACCAACTTTGCATTGTCGAGCAACTTCTCAGACACAGCTGTAAGAAAAGTATCCTCAGAATTAGAGCCGGTCTTTCAGAAACAAAAATGCAGTCCTTAAATCTGACGGCTACTGCAATAAATACGTAAAAAGCTTCACGGGCAACAAAAAACTATTATATAAAACCATTTGAAACATTTTGAAAACCTAATTTGTTCGAGACACAGGGAATGCCAGGGAGAAACTCTTGACCAGAACCTGCAATTTGTCGGACAGCGAGATCACTTGCTTCTAGATATGTGAATTTACTGGAAGGTCTGCAAGCCACGCACAGGCTAAAGCGATCTAAAACCTGCACATGGACGTTTTTCCAAAAGTTTCAGATCACCTGTACCTGCAAGTGCCTTGAATGTTGCAAAGGATAGGATATTGCACGAGCAACGCCCTCCCCCCAGGGCAGGTTCCCGTAATGACACCTAATGGCCTAACCTGGTTGTATCATGCGCTGTATCATGCTGTATCTTTTTAAAATTTGCGCCCTTGCAATGTTTGATATCTTGGATGAGGCCAAGTCTTCGTTGAGCTCTGGGATTCGGCGACACAAACCCAAAAACATGCCGAAGGTATGCGAGCCAATAGGAACAATTTTGAAATATCATGACCAAAAAATCACATGACATATTAAATTCATATTTATCGAAGGAAATTTAGAAGTCACACCTCCGACAATATGGACAGATGGAAAAGCCGCACAGGTGCGAAGAGGCAGAAAAGAGAAAAGAAGAAAAAAAAAGATCCACGTGCCCGAAAAGGTAAAAAAAAATGCGAAACACTGTGTCTTTCGAATGTTTTGTATATAAGTCTGGAGGGTCGACAAGTAGGCTCGCTAAAGCAGCGGGTGCGGAGCCATCTGGGGACATGAGAGATGAACAAGGGCACGCCGTTGTGGCGCGCAGCGCTTTCTTTTTGCCCAAAGGTACAAAACGCCCCAGGTTCGGGGCGCATTTGGGGAGTTGGGAGGTTGAAAAAGTGCATGGCATCGTGGTGCGACGCATATTTCTAAGTCTAAAAGCACCATATGTTCGGAGCACTTGTTGAAGTTGAGATGATAATGCACCGCGTTGTGGTGCGAAGCGCATTTGGAAGTGAACATCTTGAAAGCACTGCGGGTTTGGAGCGCTCTTGGCAATTGAGATGTTCAAAAGTGCAAGACATTGTGGCCTAAAGCACATTTCGAAGTCAAAATGGTAAAAACATGGCGGGTGCGGAGCCCTTTTGGCAATTGAGCTGTTGAAAAAGTACGCGCCGTTATGGCACGAGCCGCATTTCGAAGTCAAAATTCTCAAAAACACCACACGTTGGGACCAATTTTGGACGTTCAAGTGTCATTTGGCGTGGGAGGCGCAATGGATTCTGCACCTAGCCAAGAGTGAGTCAAACGTGTTGGTTTTGTCGCAATTTCAAAAACGATGGTAGGCGTGGAGCATTTGAAGAGCCTCTGCAAAGATGCATTTCGCATGGCATGCGCAGTACAAGTAGTTCCCGGGCAAGCCGGGGGCGGAAGTTTCAAAATTGAAACACCTAGAGCCTATAGAACCAAACAAAGGCTGTGCCTATAGGTTGCTGGCAGGCCTTGTGTGCTTCGCAGCAACAGTCTCTTGACTTGTCAATGTGATGCCGTGTCTTTTGACTGTTGGATCTTTTCTCTTTTCACTTGATCTCACCGCATCGCAACTATTCTTGGAAATTGTTCATTGCATCCCACTGTCATGACAGTCTGTGTTATCCCATCTCGTCTGAATTTTCTTAACTCATCTCATCTCGTGCCTTCTCAGTTTTTTTTCACCTCATCTCACTTCATCCCTCTTGTTAACCTGGACAGCCCACTCTATAGAGGTGCTTTCTGATTGGGGAGCGAGGAGATTTGAATCCTAACAAAGCCGGGGAAGTGTATAAAGCGGTCCAGGCAACATCTGCTGTGTGATTTTTCAGGGATGCAATCTGGACAGCCCACTATATAGAGATGGTGCCCCGGTGCCCGCAAAGCACTTGCCATTGTAAAATGGTTTGGCCACAAGCTCAGCTGTAACAAATTCTTTGGATGATGCTCTGCAATGTGTTTTCATAAAACGCCATGACTGCAATCAAAAGTCTCCTGGGATCTTCATGGGAAGCGGTACTCATGTGCGTCGATCGAGGCAATCCAAATCATTCATTTTAATCCGGGCAGCTTTGAAAGAATATAACGAATGGTTGGGATTGAAGCTCAAGAATCTAAATTACTTTCTTCGAGTGATCCCCACCAGGAGATTTTATTTGGCATATAGTGTGATACAGATTTTGACATTCTTTCTGGCAAAACTTTCTGGCAGGGAAGAGGAGGAGAGGACAACTCTGATGAAATCNGATTTTATTTGGCATATAGTGTGATACAGATTTTGACATTCTTTCTGGCAAAACTTTCTGGCAGGGAAGAGGAGGAGAGGACAACTCTGATGAAATCTAACGACCTTCGGTCTCTAGATTTCATCAGAGTTGTCCTCTCCTGCTCTTCCTGTAGGCATTCTATCTGACATTCTCTCTGACATATGCTCTGGCATTTTATCTGGCATTCTATCTGGCATTCTATCTGGCATTCTATCTGGCATTCTATCTGGCATTCATTCTGGCATTCTTTCTGGCATTCTATTTGACATTCTTTCTGGCATTCTATCTGGCACTCTTTCTGGCATTCTTTCTGGCAATCTATCTGGCATTTTATCTGGCATTCTATCTGGCATTCTATCTGGCATTCTATCTGGCATTCTATCTGGCATTCATTCTGGCATTCTATCTGGCATTCTATTTGCCATTCTTTCTGGCATTCTATCTGGCATTCTATCTGACATTCTTTCTGGCATTCTATCTGGCATTCTATCTGGCATTCTATCTGACATTCTTTCTGGCATTCTATCTGGCATTCTATCTGGCATTCTATCTGGCATTCTATCTGGCATTCTATCTGGCATTCTATCTGACATTCTTTCTTGCATTCTATCTGGCATTTATCTGGCATTCTATCTGACATTCTTTCTGGCAGTCAATCTGGCATGCATGCAGGTTGAAGTCCGGCAGTGCCCACTGCGATCTGGAGCTCGCGACTGAAGTCCGGCAGTGCCCACTGCGATCTGGAGCTGGCAGGTGAAGTCCGGCAGTGCCCACTGGCATCTGGAGCTGGCAGATGAAGCCCGGCAATGCCCACTGCGATCTGGAGCTCGCGATTGAAGTCCGGCAGTGCCCACTGGCATCTGGAGCTGGCAGATGAAGTCCGGCAGTGCCCACTGGGATCTGGAGCTGGCAGATGAAGTCCGGCAGTGCCCACTGGCATCTGGAGCTGGCAGATGAAGTCCGGCAGTGCCCACTGGGATCTGGAGCTGGCAGATGAAGTCCGGCAGTGCCCACTGGGATCTGGAGCTGGCGAGGCGGAGGAGGAGGCGGAGGAGAAGGCCCGGAAGCGGAGAGACCGCTCTTTATAAAATCTAATGACCCTCACCTGGCAGGTGGGCAAATAGAGGTTTGTTAGCTTCCTGAAGTGTATTTTTTGGACTGTTGGATTGCCTGACTTTGTTTGAATGTTTTTCCCTCTCTTTTTTTGGGTTTGTTGTTTGAACGTTCTTGTCCTGAATGTTTCTGCCTTTTCTTGAATGTTTTTTTGTCTTTGATTTTGAAAATGTTTGAATGTGTTTGGCTTTATAATTTATATCGCGTTTTTTTTTCGCGGGTGTAACCTGGACAGCCTACTCCATAGAGGTGCTTTCTGATCGTGGAGCAAGGAGATTTGAATCCCACCAAAACCGAGGAGGGTATAAAGTATAAAGTGGTCCAGCCAACATCTATTGGGATTTGTTCAAGGATGTCTCCTGGACAGCAGACTTTACAGAGGGGCTTTCTGATCGGGGAATAAGGATATTCTATTCCCAACAAAACCGGGGAAGTGTATAAAGTGGTCCGGCCCGCATCTAATTTTTTTTTCTCGGGTTATCTTTTTATTTGTGTTGTTTGATTTGCTGGCGCTTTTTTCAATGTGTTTGAATGAGTTGACTTGTTTCAAATGTGTTTGTTTTTTAGGGGGATGTTTTTGAATTGGGTGAATTTGGTGGAGTGTTTTGGAATGTTTTGCATTGGAAATGCCGCAGGCATACCCCAGACTGGAGTGAAAATGGACTTGTCGTGACATTGCTTTCAAGAATCGGCAAATGTGTGCGGAGTCGAAAGATGGCCCGGATGGCAATGGAAAAGAATGAATGTTTTTGAAGGTATCCGCATGAAAACATGCTTTTGAATGGAATTCAAGTGAATGAAAGAACAGTTTATTGAATTGCAGCCATGATGTGATGAGTAGCCCTTCTGATGAGTAACCCTGGGTCCAAACATGGTTCTTTAAAAGGGCCCCCCCCAAAATTGGCTCCACACCATTGGGAAGACATGTTTCTATAATGCGCACGGACCAACATGTTAAGGCCATTCTCTGAAGGGAGCCAACGCTTTATAAGATGCAATACCGCGCAAACTAAATCGTTTCCATGTGGCGAAGCAGCCGGGTATAAACCCCCCAACCCAAGCTGGCATAAAGTTCTGAGACCGGGTGCAGGGCATGTTTTGTGCGCAAAACGCAACTTAAGCCCTCCATGGTCGGTGTATAAAGTGACAACCTGTATCCAGTAGTATAGGTGCAAAAGATATCCAGTTCATAGAAAGCTCTACATGGGAGATAGAAAAATGACAAAATTCATCGTCGCACCTTTGGCGCAGCCATTCCAATGCGATTTTGAAGCAGCATCAAGCAGCCAATTACAAAACACAACAGAAGTACATGCACAACAGCAACGCAGAGCAACATTGATGCAGCTACCCCAATGCGATTTGGAAGCAGCCAGTGATTGCAAAACACAAAAGAACTACGCGCACAACAGCAACAACAAGCAACATTGATGCAGCAACCCAAACGCGCTTTGGAAGCCGCGAGTTATTGCAAAACACAATAGAACTACGTGCGCAACAGCAACACAAAGCAACATTGACGCAGCCACTCCAATGCGATTGGAAGCAGCCAGTTGCAAAACATTGCAAAACACAAGAGAGCTACGTCCGCAACAGCAACGCAGAGCAACATTGATGCAGCCATCCAATGCGATTTGG
>BGPT01003174.1:8762-11262 GCA_003297045.1 Symbiodinium sp. clade C Y103 | reverse complement strand
TTACGGCCGTTTTAACTGGTTATCTAGCTTAACCCCATCCCACGCTCTGCGAAGCATATCTTCAGCGGAAACTTCGGCGACCGCGCGTGATTCACATGCCCACAATCTCACCGTACCCTTAATGTGTGCATGTCAAAGATGCAGGGCTGTGTGCATGCCATGTCAAATACAGTTGATAATTGGATCATAGTGCAAGTTCCTATGAGTATCGTGGAGATCATCTTATGTAATTGCCAATGGAACATTACATTTCACTCACTTCACTACGGCTTGAAAACAATCAGAGAATGGCTCCCTACAAAATGTTTCGTTTCTTACCTTTGGATGTTGGGTGTCGTTTTTAAGAAGTTCCCAAATTCCCATGATCTTGTCTTAAGCTCTTTTTGGGGGCCTGTTTGCCCCGAGCGGCCCTAGAAAAATACCGGTAGGATACCTGAATTTTCTGCGGTTTCTGGGACTGAGTTGGGTTCCTTCACCTCCCCCGCAGATTTGGCCACAGCTTTGGCAACACAATGCGATACTACAAAAACTAGACGACGGATGGCCCGAGAGCGAAGAGAAGTATAGTGAGATATGTAAGTGTGAAGATCGTATGGCATGAAACATAGAGAGAGACATATATGAAGATGTCAAAGAAAGAAGATGTGAATGTATAAGGCGCAAATAAAAGAAGATGTGAATGTATAAGGCGCAAATAAAAAGAGATTGATGAACATGTGAAGATGTGAGGATGTGAAGAGGTGAAGAGGTGGGGATGTGAGGAGATGAAGATGTGAGCATTTGAAGATGTGAGGATGTGATGAGATGAAGATGTGAAAAGGTGAAGATTGGAAGATGTGATGATGTGGAGATGGGAAGATGTGCAGACAGAACTAAGACGTCACAGACGCTTTTGCACACAGACCCTTTTACACACAGACCCTCTTACACACAGGCGCTTTTACACACAGAAGCCTTTACACACAGACGTTCTTTACAGACAGACCCTTTTACACACAGACGCTTTTACACAAACAACTTGACACACAAAACTTTTTACACACAGACACTTTTACACACAGACCCTTTTACACACAGACCCTGTCACACACAGACCCTTTTACACACAAACCCTATTACGCACAGACGCTTTTACACACAAACGCTTGTACACACAGACCTTTTTACGCACAGACCTTTTTACACACACATGCTTTCCACAGAGATTCTTTTACACACAAAAAAGATTTGAAGATGTGCAAATGCGAAGATGTGAAGATGTGAAGACGTGAAGAGGTGAAGATGTGAAGGTGTAAGCGTGTGAGGATGTGATCATGACGAGAATGTGCAAGTCCTTACGCAACAGCATGCACTGTCCTCAGTGAAGACATCTGAAACTGCTAAACAACGGCTGTCAATGTTTAGTGGACACAACGACCCCTTTACACACAGACCCCTTCACACACAACGGCTTTCACACAGAGACGCAAAATCGCACTTTTACCTCAGTTTTGGACGATCGAACGTCATTTCGTGCGGGAAGGGTTGCTCCAGGACACGTGAAATCGCAATTTTACCTCAGTTTTGGACGATCGAACCTCGTTTCGTGCGTGTGGGTTGCAATAGACACCTCAAACTCGCAATTTTACTTCAGTTTTTGACGATCGAAGGGTTGCAATAGACACCTCAAACTCGCAATTTTACTTCAGTTTTTGACGATCGAACCTCGTTTCGTGCGTGTGGGTTGCAATAGACACCTCAAACTCGCAATTTTACCTCAGTTTTTGCCGATCGAACCTCATTTCGTGCGGGAAGGGTTGGTGTGGCACAGTTGAAATCGCAATTTTACCTCAGTTTTTGACGTTTCGTGGCGGCTCGTCGGCACTGCCCGCGGCCTAAAGAGAGAAAGAAAAAGAAGGAGAGAGTGAAAGGGGAGAGAGAGAAAGGGGAGAGAGAGAGGGAGAGAGAGGGGAAGAGAAAGAGAGAAGGAGAGAAAGAGAACTGAAGATGTGAAGATGTGAGGATGTGAAGATCTGAAGATGTGAAGATGTGAGGGTGTGAAGATGTGAGGATGTGAAGATGTGAAGATGTGAAGATGTGAAGATGTGAGGATGTAAAGATGTGAAGATGTGAAAATGTGAAGATGTATTGACAGATCCAACTTTTAGAAGAACCCTTCGCTCAGACGCTCGCGGGAAAAAACTGTGTTTACTACAAATGGTGGGGCGCAATATGCATACAATGCGTCCTTTCCAGTCTGGGAAGGCTCGGTATCCTTGTCCTATGCTGTATAAGATAGACGTTCCAGTCGATCCGTCCCGTCCGGCAGCTTGGCAGCCAAAGAAAAAGCAAGCGCAGAAGGTCTTCAGCACCCCAATGCATTGAGGGGCAGGAATGCGACAGCGGCCTGCACGTACCGCCATGTACAAGTAGTTCCCGGGCAAGCCGGGGTCGGAAGTTTCAAAAATTGAAACACCTATAGCTTATAGAACTGAACAGAGACTGGGCCTATAGGATGTGA
>BGPT01003173.1:28920-45057 GCA_003297045.1 Symbiodinium sp. clade C Y103 | reverse complement strand
ACTCTCAAACCCTGGGCCCAAGGCCAGGGTTACAACTAGTTACAACCAACTCTCTAACCCTGGGCCACTACTACTACTACTACTGGTACTACTACTACTGCTGCTACTACTACTACTATTATTACTAATTGTTTTATGAACAAAACAAAAAGGCCAGGAAATTTTATTACTACTAGTACTACTACTTCTACTACTTCTACTACTACTACTACTACTACGACTACTATTTGTTTTATGAACAAAACAAATAAGCCAGGAAATTTTACTACTACTACTACTATTACTACTACTACTACTACTGCTACTACTACTTCGACTACTACTACTAATACTACTGCTGTACTACTAGCCAGGTTGTAACTAGTTATAACTAACTCTCCNACTACTACTACTGCTACTACTACTTCGACTACTACTACTAATACTACTGCTGTACTACTAGCCAGGTTGTAACTAGTTATAACTAACTCTCCAACCCTGACCCAGGACCAGGGTTACAACTAGTCACAACTAACTCTCTAACCTCGGCTCGGGGCCGGGGTTACAACTAGTTGCAACTAACTCTCTAACCAGGGCTCGGGGCTAGGGTCACCAGGTTACAACTAACTCTGGGCCCGAGGCCAGGGTTACAACTAGTTACAACTAACTCTCCAACTCTGGGCCTGGAGGGTTACAACTGGTTGCAACTAATTCTGCAACCAGTTGAGAACTAGTTACAACCAACTCTGCAACTAGTTTGTAACTAGTTTCAACTAATTCTCCAACTAGTTGCAAAAAAGTTGTAATTAGTTGCCAACTAGTCACAGAGTTAGTTCCAACTCAAACTATTTGAACTAATTGCCACTAGTTAGTTGTAACTAGTTGTAACTATTGCTCAACTAGTTACAACTAGTTTAACTAGAACTCTAACTAGGGCATTTTGTGTTACTTGGCTGCAAGTATTGCAGCAGGATTTTGAAGACTTATTGAACTGATGACAATATGCGTCTTTGTGACGGGACTGCACAGCAGGGAAGTTATAAGAGCGTATGGGTGCAAGGAGATCTCTCTGACAGCCAAGAGTAAGGTGAGGAGATCATTTTGGGGTTCTTTAAGCTCTGTGAGTCGATCCTCCGGATGTATTTTCTTGGGAACAGGGCTGCCCATTGGGAATCTTCCAGTGTGAGTCGACATACAATTTTCGAATGGCTTAGCTGCTCTTAGTGCTTGCTATGTGATGTTGTCATCAATAGGTTTAAATTGACGCGTCCCAGACATGGGCTTTTTGCCAGACTGCGACCATTAGAGGCTTTCTTCCACCACATTGTCGGGAGAGAGGAGAGCCTGGACGTTGGATTTTCGCTGCGTGCAGGGCGTATACCTCTTCACCTGCATTGCCTATTGGCTGAATGCCAGTGTCACCATTTCGTCTCGATGAGACCCGGGCTTTGCCATTTCATTTTCTTTCATTTCTGTTTTAGACTCATTCAACTGACTAGCGACACTGGCCTTGTGCCAGAGTGCGCTGATTTCGAGCAACAAAAACAACTGAGGACTCAGACTGAGCAAGGAGTCCGAAGGCCATCGCAGAGAGTTCAAGTGACTGTGCTGGATAGCAGTACCCGGCGAAACGAAAGGAAAATATTAACTTCACATGCTGATGGGCAATGTCTGCGTAGCCAGTTTGGGTCCGCTAGGGCACTGCAATCGTGGTTACACCCATTTCTAAGGCTCTGCTATGACTTCTGAGGCTTTACCTTCACTTTTGATGTGTTTGCTGGTCACTATGGTGATTGTTGCGAGATTTCATCAGCAATGGTATCGACAAACTGAATTTGGTGCATTTTGGATATGGGCAATTCCCATGCAATGGATGCTCAAGCCCAACAAGCTCAAGCACAGGAGAACTTCCAACACAGGATGGCGGCGATGGCAGAAGCTGCCACTCGTGCAGCTCAGGCTGCTGAGAAAGCTTTGGAGAAGGCTGCATCTCCAAGTGGGGCTGGTTCCTCCAATGATGGCCTTCAAGCGGCCTCCAGAATCCTCAANGCTCAGGCTGCTGAGAAAGCTTTGGAGAAGGCTGCATCTCCAAGTGGGGCTGGTTCCTCCAATGATGGCCTTCAAGCGGCCTCCAGAATCCTCAAAGCCCTGGACACGTTCAGCGGAGATGATGTCATGGCCTTTCAGGCATGGAAGCATCAATTTACTTCATGGCTTTGTTTTGGAGATAGCAGATGTTCAGATGCTTTGAGTGTGCTTGAGAAGAAAGATTCAGCACCAGACTGGTCTTCATACAATGCAGATGAACACACAATGGCCCAGAAGTTGTACGCGGTGTTAACTCATCATATCTGCGTGGGAAGTGTGCTCACATGGTCAGAGCTGAATCCCAAGGAAAGGATGGCTTCAAACTTTGGTTCAATTTGAATCAGGAGTTCATGCCGAGCACAAGACAGCGCAGCCTTGCGCTAGCCCAAGCACTAGGAGCATACCCAACATTCAGCAAGGACAAGTCAGTGCTGGAATCAATCCTCAACTATGAGCAGCTGGTGCTGGAGTACGAGCAAGCAAGCGGCAGCACGTATCCCAAGGAGTTGATGTCTGCAACTTTGATTCGATGTTGCAATCCTCGTTTGAGAGAGCAGATACAATTGTCAATTTCTGACAGCACCACATATGCAGATATCCGTGAGAAGATTACCTCTTTTGAGAGGGTATCCAAGTCCTGGACAAGCGATGGCAGATGGTTCTGGTCCCGCTCCTATGGAAGTGGATCGTGTTGAGAAAGGTGGCAAAGGAAAACACAAAGGGAAGAACAAAGGCAAAGGCGGTTCAGGTGCAGAATGGGCTGGGGCTTGGATGTACAATCGTGGTCGTGGACGAGGACGCGCCAACAAGGGCAAAGGAAAAGGAACATCAAAAGGAAAGAACAAAGGGAAGAAGGGATCCAAAGGAGGTGGAAACACCAAAGGCAAGAAAGGTGGAGGAAGAGGCAAAGTTGCTTATGGGCAATGTTCAAACTGCTACGAGTATGGTCACTGGAGTCGTGACTGCCCGCACATAGTGAACCAAGTGTCTGGGAAGCAGGAACCAATTCCTCCTGGACAAGCAACTTCCTCTACAGCGCCTGCTGCAAAAGCCTCAGCAAGCCCGACAGTCAGGCGAGTGTTTCAATNACCAATTCCTCCTGGACAAGCAACTTCCTCTACAGCGCCTGCTGCAAAAGCCTCAGCAAGCCCGACAGTCAGGCGAGTGTTTCAATTTGGTGCTTCACTCTCAAATCCTTCTTCTCCAGCCTCACCAAAGAGCCCTACTTTGTCACAGGTGCGGATGGTTTTACTCCATGATGTTGACAATGCATGGACAGAAGTTGTTGGTGAATCAGAAGAGTATGAGTGGGTGATTCTAGACAGTGGATCAGACGTGAGTTTGCTTCCGTTTCGATATCAAGCAGATGGTGGTGTCAACACAGCTGTGGGTTCTCTTCAAAACTGCCAAGGAGGAGCTTTACAAACAGCAGGCACCAAACAAGCTGATTTGATTTCAACTACAACAACTGGAGAAGAGATTGTGTTGAAGCACGAGTTTATCATCTCCAATGTTACAAGCTGTCTAGTTTCATTGGGCCAACTCTACCAGGGCGGATGGACGATTTGCCGAGATGAGGCGACCGATCAACTGAACCTGCAATCACCTTGCAAAGAGGTGAACATCCCTGTGGAGTACAAGAACCGCTCTTTTGCCATCAAGGCCCATGTCAGACAGGTTTCNTGCAATCACCTTGCAAAGAGGTGAACATCCCTGTGGAGTACAAGAACCGCTCTTTTGCCATCAAGGCCCATGTCAGACAGGTTTCAGATGTGGCAGCTGGTGACAATGGTGAGCATGTGGTAAGGACAGTGGTGCATGTTGAAGATGAGATTGAGAATGCGCCCATGGACTCCTGGGAAATGACCTCAGATGGCACGCCATTTTTCAGAACGATCACTACAAGTTTTGTGAATCCTGAGCAGGTCTGGCCTTTCTGGCCATACAGGACAACGTTGATCCGGAAGTTTCAGAAAGAGCGCCCATGGACAGTTGTTGAGTTGTCCCGCAAGTTCAAGGAGATGAGACAACCTTTTGGAATGATTGATCAATTTCTCCTCACAATTGGTTTCGAAGATGAGTGTGAGTCTTTGACGTTGTTAGGTGTTGAACCTCAGACGTTGCTGGAGATGGGACTGGTTGCAATTGATGACAGTGGTGATGTGGTGTTTGGCCAAGATGACATTGAAGTCTCAGGCCTTAGAGAGGAGCTTCCTTCCTCATCTGCAAGCGGTCTTCAGGTACCAGTGATTCTTCCTCCTGATGATGGAGGGCAGCATCAAGAGATGCCAGCAGTGATTGAACCTGGGGACGAGATACAAGCAACACCTGACATTGAACTTGTGGGGGAGAATGAGTCCTTGACAATCAATGATGATTTGGTGATTACAGCTACGTCGACAATCAAGNAACACCTGACATTGAACTTGTGGGGGAGAATGAGTCCTTGACAATCAATGATGATTTGGTGATTACAGCTACGTCGACAATCAAGTTGTTGCGTGATGCATGCAGATGGCTTGGAATTTCACAAGCAGGGTCAAAGCAGAGGATGTTCGACAGGTGCAAGAAAGCCAAGGAGCTGGCATACCGGCATACCGAAGGAGCCTGATTGAATCTGCACAAGAACAGTACAAAGCTCAGGTCATGGATGCGATACCAGTTGCAGTTCCCCAACAGCCAAGTAATGAAGAGAGGTCACTGCACGAGCTGACACATGTGCCATTTAGGCCATGGTGCAAGTACTGTGTGATGAGCAGATCAAGAGCCAATCAGCACTCTCACATTCCAGATCCTGCAGGTGAAGCTCAGCGTGAATTTCCAACANACTGTGTGATGAGCAGATCAAGAGCCAATCAGCACTCTCACATTCCAGATCCTGCAGGTGAAGCTCAGCGTGAATTTCCAACAATTCAGTGCGACTTTTATTTCATGGAACCAGGGAAAGAGGATGCTGTGGTAGCTTTGCTGATGGTGGACGTTTGGTCTCGATATGTTTCTGTTGCCCCGCTCAAACAGCGCAATGCTCAGACGGTTGGAAGAGCTTTGGTGAATTTCATCAGCAGTGTCAGAGATGGTACTGTAGAAGTTGCTTTTGACAACGAACCTGTTTTGGTAGCTGGTGTTTCCTTTTGCAAGACAGTCAGAGCCAAAGCTGAGTTGAAGACACATGTCAGTCCAAACAAGTCATACGACAAATCAAGGACTGGTGTGGCTGAGCGTTTTGTTCAAACAATCAGGGGTATTCAGAAGACATTACTATGTGATCTTGAAGATCGTTTGCAGGCGACGGTGCCACCTGGCCATCCTGTCATCCAGTGGGCTGCACTTCATTCAGCTTGGATCTACAACAGGTTTCCACGTTCACTCTACTCTGAAAACAACCCCATTCCAATCACTTTGGGGACGACCGTACAAGGGCAGGATCACAGGCTTTGGGCAGACGGTGTTTGGACTTGATCCCAAAGCGAACAAGTACAAGCCTGGGTGGAGACGTGGTGCTTGGTTGGGCAAAGACAATGCTGACATGGATTTGATTTCTACAGATGGTTTTACATTTGGTATTTGGGATGACAGATGGACCTATGGACTTCTTTGGACATCGTCAAGTGAAAGCAAAGCAGAAGATCAGTGCACTCCCTGGACCGATTCCTCAAGAAATCGATGAAGAAGCCGAAGCTGTACGTGACTTTGTCTCAGAGGGCTACTCACCTTCTCAGATGGATGAAAAAGATGCAGAGCAACTTGCATTGGATGCGCAGGAGTGGGAGAATGCTGGATTGGAACATGTCACAAGCCCGACAGAGATGATGTCAGAGCAAGGTGGGGCTGTATCTCCAAGCATGTTACAAGCCCCCACAACACCAGCAATGGATGATGGTGGAAGTGACAATGATGTCGACATTCCTGCAAGTTCACACAAACATCCAGCAGGTGGTACATTGCCCGGAGAACATCCAAAGATGCAGAGGATGGATGATGACCCAGCCATTGACCACAAGGACAAAATGGCCAAGACAAGTGGCAGCGTCAATCAAATTGCTGAAGTTGAGATTTGCCACAACGATGAAGTTGAGGTATTGGATGGAGACTGTGAAGACAATGTGGACTTCCTGGATTCAGAAGATGAGTATATAGCTGGACATGGCGAAGGTGAAGGACCACCTGATGTGAGTGACGACAAGCTGAAGGAGCTTGATGCCCGTGCGGCCATTGACGAGATTGAGAAGCTGAACAACATGCAAGTGATTCAGCCAGTGGTCCTGAGCCCAGAGCAGGCAGCCAGCGAGAATGTGGTAGACACCACTTTGGTGTATGATTGGCGTTTCAGAGGTGGTCAATGGATTCGAAGGTGCAGAGTGGTTGCACGAGAGTTCAAAACAGGAGCAACTGACGAGAGCAACTTCTCTCCAACAGCCTCTTTTGCTTCAGTGCGCATGCTTCTGGTGTTTGCATTGATATTTGGATTGGCCGTTACTTCACTCGACATCAAAGATGCTTTTCTCACTGTTCCACAGATCGAGATCATGTATGTCGAGATACCGAAATGGGTGCGTGAATGGACTGGAAGGGCTGATACACATTGGCTTCTCAAAAGATGTCTTCCAGGTCAACGCAACGCAGCTTTGAGGTGGCATCAGCATTTTGGTCAAATCTGTGAGGATGCTGGACTAAGGGCCTTTCCAGGTGCTCCAACGGTGATGAGACACGAAGATCTGAGCAGAAAGATTTTCTTGAATGTGCACGTTGATGATATACTGTTGGTTTGCAAGCCAGAGGACGTGCGTTGGTTTGAAACTACAATTGGTGCAACATTGACTATGAAAGTTGATGGGCCACATGAACAGGCCAGTGGAAGTCAACTCATGTACTTGAAGAAAAGGATTACAATGAAGGAGAATGGAATCCTCATCCAACCCAATGCAACGTATGTGCCGAAGTTGGTATCTTTGATGAAAGTCAGCGGAAGAAGGAAGAAAGGCCCTCCTTATCATGCTACGTTGGAAGCCTACAACCCTGAGTTTGCAGTTGAGGCCGAGATGCTTGGGAATGAACAAGCAGCGACATTCAGATCTGGTTTGGGTCTGGCGCTTTACATGGCATTGGACAGACCTGACATACAGTTTGCAGTGAAAACGCTGTCTTCATACATGTCCCGGCCGACTATCAAGTCTCTTGCAGCTCTCAAACACCTGGCTTCTTACTTGGATGGTACGCCTGATGATGGAATCCTCCTCCCAATGACTGAGACAGGAAAGACCTTGAATGACTTTTGGAGGGAGGATGAGCTGATTGCTGACGAANAATGACTGAGACAGGAAAGACCTTGAATGACTTTTGGAGGGAGGATGAGCTGATTGCTGACGAAGCAATGATCCCAGAGCTGACTGGGAATGCTCAGTTTACATTGGAGGCCTACAGCGATTCTTCTTGGGCTGACTGCAAGACGACAAGGAAGGGCACCTCATCAGGTGTCATATGTCTCAATGGGGCATTGGTGATGAGTGTGTGCCGGACGCAAGCTTCTGTAGCACTTTCAAGTTGCGAGGCTGAGTTGTACGCGGCCAATGGACTGATGGTTGAAAGCATCTACCTTTTCAGGCTATGCAAGTTTCTTTGTGGAGATGAAAGCGATGTGGGCAGCGACATGGTGCAACAAACGCTGTTCACAGACAGTTCATCAGCCTTGGCATTGGTCCGCAGAACTGGCACTGGGAGATTGAAGCATATCCAAATCAAGCAATTCTTTTTGCAGAGTTTGCTACGCACTGGTGTGTTTTCCATTTTCAAGATCAACACGAAGTTGAACCCTGGAGATCTCAACACCAAGCCTCTCAGTGGTGAACGCAGAAAGTTTCTTGGAAGGCTCATCAATCTCTTCACACCGAGCAATGATGAGGTGAACGATGACAATGCTTTGAGACGAATCAGACGAATCAACCGAGTCACCAGAGAGCAGATCATTCGACTGGTACAGATGACAGGTGCCACTGTTGGGATGTGCATGCAATTGAAAGGATGCTCAAACTATGACCTCAATGCAGCTGGAGTTGGAACCAACTATGATGGACAGCTGGTTTGGTGGACTTTGTTGGAGTCGATTTTCTCCACTACGAGCGGCATGACAACGATGGTTTTCAAAGTGCTTTGGTGGATTTTCTTGTGCATGGTGCAAGTGACAGGTGTATTTACACTTTTGGTGGCGCTGATGTATCTCTGTGGAGGTTTCCTGGTCTGGCAACACTATTGGTTTCTCAGGCGATGGGCACTCAGAAACGCAGGTTGGATGCTTGGTTGGAGATGGACCTGGCTTATCAAGCCTGTGGCCTGGACATTGTGGTATCTGCTGAGGAGAGAGATAATCTATCAGCATGATAGGTTCCGCGAAGCTGGACAGGAAGGTGACATGATGGTGGACATTGAGCAGCTCTACAGTGGTGTGGATGAATACCTCACTGGAGGATTGTTCGACATCGGAGCTGCAGCAGGCTTACAGTCACCTGAACATCAGAAACCGGTGGAGCAACCAGAAGCAGCTGCTGACATGGAAGCAGAGGCAGTTGCTGAAGCAGATCCATTTGCTGGACAGGATTTACCACGGTTGAATGGTCAGGAAATTGATCGACCAGAACGTGAAACAGAGAATGAAGAAGCTCATGAAGAAGAGCATCGCAGTCCAACAGGTTCTGATGAGATGGAAGTGGACGACCATGGCGATGAGACAGAATCCCAGAGAGCCTTGCGCTACAACAATTCAACGCAGGACGAAGTCAGTGACCCAGACGAATGGGCAGACCGACACTATGGACATGAGGAATGGGATCAATACGACAGAATGGTGGCATTTTCACGTGCCAACCGCATTAGGTTGCGGCGAGCTTTGGATGCACTTGAAGCTCGAAGGGATGCAGCTCAGTTGAGAGGAGACTGGGCAGAAGCAGCTGAGTGCACCAGGGCTATGCAGCCAATCCTGAACCTCATGGATGTGGCCTAAGTGCAATGATGATGACGCAGTCAACGCATGAGACATCCAGTTGTTTGCAATTCACCGCCAAGGCCAATTGAGAGATGAGAGATGGTCATAGCTACTTTTCCACCTAGTAATTAGAGAAAGGAATTGAGTACAGATGGCATGGTAAAGTGCCAAATGCATGAATGTAAAGGTGGAAGCATTTCTAAGAAAAGCTTCCAAGGTGGGGTGTCAAGTTTCATTCATGACACTCATGCAGGTTTCTAGGTNCAAATGCATGAATGTAAAGGTGGAAGCATTTCTAAGAAAAGCTTCCAAGGTGGGGTGTCAAGTTTCATTCATGACACTCATGCAGGTTTCTAGGTGTGTAGAACGATACAGAGAAGATTAGCATGGCCAGTCTTGTGCACAAGGATGACACGCACAAATGTGCATTCACGGGCCGATACAAGTGGCTCGAGATTCCAGGAAAAGTTGTGGGTGAGCGCTGCACCGTTCTTTGACAGTTTTCCTGTTTTGGTTTTGGGGAAAGTGCCCTGTTTTGTGAACTTGCTTGACGTAGGGTTTTGTAGGTCAATCGAACTATAAACGTGAAACTGAATTCGTTTTGGACGTCACGGTATTTTGTGACTTTTGTCCAGAGAAATGTGTTGGAAAATTCGGAATAGTCTTTTGTGAAGACCAGGAAATGAGTTTCCTGTCTGCGACTTTTTACTCTCAAGGAGTGTGAATCATCCGTGCTAAGAGATTTTAACTTAGCTACACAGCACAGCTGTTTTCACCAGAGACATTCTGACACGCCTTTGTTTGCGCCTTTTGTTCGCGCAAAAGAGACTTGACGCTGGCAAGTGTTGGTTGTTTGGGTCTTGGGAGTCACGCCTGGGTGTTTTCGAGTTTCGCATCATGGTTGTTTTCCTTGGTAGGTTGCATGTGTGCTGGTCGGGGTGTGTGTCTAGCTGCTTGTGTGTTCCGGGGCTTCGTTCCCCCCCTGGTCGGTCGGGGGCCCGCTGTCACCACCTGGAGGTGCCCCGATGTTGCTGGAGCCCCTGGGCCCCCTCTATCCCAGGGCTCGCACTACTTTGTAGCATGAAAAAAAACCTTTTGAGATACTTTGCCAAAGATTGCAAGCCATTGTACCAAGGGACATATTGCATTGTTTATCGGAAAAAGTTTGCCTTCTCGTATTTGTCTTCTATGAATTTTCGAACTGACACAATTTTGGGGTCCCATGGCCCATTGCGATATTTTTTTGGGCATTTGACAAACATGGCCATGACATCATGATGTGAAAGGTACGCTTTTTGTGAAGTTCTGTGACAGTCTGTGAGCGCTGTCCGTCTCAATCTGATTTTGTTCATCTTGAAGGGAACCAACGAAAACATGTTGGGTGATCTTGATTTGAACGGTTTTTTCGGGGACTCCCAGGTGATGGTTGGAGAACATTGTTGCGTCTCGAATTCCCTGATCTCAAGCGGCAACACACGATGTCCAGTTGCAGCTGTTGCAATTACTTTGTTTTTACGATTTACAATGACGATGGTCCAAACCTTTCACTTTGTGGGAACTTCACATAGTTCTAATTTTTTTTCGAAATATTTCATTCCTGTGGTGCAGCATGTTTCGGCATCTCGTTTCCCCTTTGGCATCGATTCATAGAAATTGGCGATAAAAACGCCAATTGAGGCTTGCACTAGTTGCATCAGTTTGACCCCAAACTGGGGCATTAAATCCTTCCAAGAAAATCGCTTCCCGACGCCATGGATTTTCTCCTAGATCTCCTTGAGATTCTGCTGCCCGTTGTGGGAGATGACGAAAGTGCCTTGATTGAGACCTTTCACAAGCCGAAACTCCATCGTTACGGGGATGGATGATTCTTTTTTTTTGGAGGTCCCAGGCCCGCTCTTGAAACGAATCATATCAGCTAACCAGTATTCAGCTTTGTCGTTTGTCCCATCATTTATCACCACTCCCTCGTTGAAATAGCAACAAAATTTGGTCATCCAGAAACCATAATAAGCGTAATTTATAGATGGTAGATGATGGTAGTAAAAACCAATAAACAACGGTAGACCAGGTATCAATCTACGATTACCAGTTTGACTTCCAACATTTTTTGGGTCCCAAAGCCAGACTCCACGGGAGACCACAACAAGGTCGAGAAACTCCACTTTCAGTGGACCGTGAGTGCGGCAGCCAGTAGAGATTGATCCGAAGAGGGAAACACTTTGGGATTTAACCATCAAGAATGGGGAATCATGGGGATAGATAGATAATTATATCCCCATATATATATATAACTATTATGACGAAAAAAAATAGATAATGATAGATAATGATGGGGATATATATATATATATATACATATTATATACATATTTATGTATAGAGTTAGGATATAACTTAACAGCATACAACCAACGCTATCAGGTTTCTGTGTGTTTTCTTGTCACAGGTTTTTGTGGAGTAGGTTTTAAGAGCGGAGGTCTATGAACTTTTAAGACGTGTGTGTGAAAATGGGATATATATACTCCGAAATAGCAATCTTAGTTGGGAAAATGATGATAAATGACTGGATCGAACATCGGGTATTGTACCCCGAAATCTCATAGTTAATCGTCATATTGTCCATTGACATAGCACAACATTTCCGTTGAAAATGGGCCACACCCACCTTGTCAACGGACATAGGATGGGGTACATTGATGGATTCATTGACATCACCAACAAGAATTTCGGAGATGATAGCAGGAGCTGAAACCCCGCAACTTGGATCCCTACGACTCGTTGATCAAACTTTTTGGGAACTCTGGGAAACCGTCAGACTCGTGGTCTTGTAAAGGTATGTGATCCACATATTCCATAGCTCCGGAGGTACTCAGAAATCAAGATGGGTGGGACATCCAAAATTTGCCTGAGCCGTGGCCATTGCCGGCTACAGTATCCCCCGAAAAAATGGGTGTGTCTGAAAATGGGGTACATCCCCAAATCACCATTTGAATATACTTTCCCTCCGGTAAACTAACATAGCTATTGAAAATTGCCATTTATAGTGGATTTTCCCATAAAAAATGGTGATTTTCCATAGTTATGTTAGTTTACCAGAGGGTTAATGGAGAAAATGATGATTATTGGGGTACCCTATTTTCAGACAAACCCACACCCATGTAAGACAAAAAGTCCATCAGTGGTTGATGCAAACTTGTCCCTCACATCCCACAATT
Source organism: Symbiodinium sp. clade C Y103 (assembly GCA_003297045.1). NCBI lineage: Eukaryota > Dinophyceae > Suessiales > Symbiodiniaceae > Cladocopium > Cladocopium sp. clade C. Next base: position 32,799 of record BGPT01003173.1, on the reverse strand, counting down.
GGTCGGGAACACATTAAAAAAACACCGGAAGTCCCGAAAAATTCTGTGGTAAAGACCTATATGGTTCCCTATATTTGGTTACTTTATCCAATCCATTCTTAGTTAAGTAATCAAATCCCTATTTTGCCTGGTCCCATCGCACTTTTTGGTGCTTCAACCACCAGGTTTCCCCCATTTTTTGGGTGTGTCCCCATAGGCCGGCTGACGAGCAGCCAGCGGCACACCTGCCAATTCGTGGCCTGGCGAAAATTGGGCGATGAATTTTGGAATCGAAGCTTTCCGACGGAATGGGTGTTCTTGGGAACATCTGTTTATTTGTATGTTTGTTTTTTTCCACAATGACATGGTGGATTCTGGCCCATGAATGTTCAGGAAACAACATATACGGTAAACTGAAAAGACATATTAGGTGGTTGCGTACTCTGTGGATCTCCGATTTTTTCGGTTCACAACTTGTACCATCACTTCCCCAAATCTGTCAGAATCGCCAAGGAAATGCGCCTGAGAGTCCAGGAAATGCACCACACTCTGAGGTCTGGTGTCCTCTTCTGGTGGTCTTAGTGCTTTGGATGTGCCAAAGAACACAGCGTATTTTGCTTTTTTTGGGTTGAACAAAAATACAGATGTCCAAGAATAGGATGACAATAGCCCAATAGCCCATGTAATTACCATGTCACTTGATCAAGCAGCCACGCAGGGCCCGAGTCCCTGCAACAGGAGACGGGAAACTCAGATGGGGAAGCGTTTTTGAGCGCCTTTTCTCACTGGTTACACCCACGTCCCAAATTTACCCAAATTCACCTGGGGGGGGGTTATTCAATATCCAACACTATTGAGCTCAGTTCAAGGTCTTCGATAGTATATCATGGATGTGAACAAGAGGGAAACCACCATTTTGATATATTTTGATCCGTTTTGATCGAACACGCTGTGTAAATGTTCAGAAGGAGCATGCTGCATCATTGAAAAACGGAAATTTGGGTGTCCTGCCCCCTGCTCTCCGCAGCATAGTCCTCGAATTCTATGCTGACGGTACTTTGAAGAACCCTCAGAACATCGACCTTTGCTACAGGTGCACAGAAGTACAGCAAAATCACCAAATTTGATCAATGTCTTGCAGTACCCTCCGGCAATTCAAACATGGATTGCTGGAAAATCTATTCACGAAAGCTAGCTTTTGCTAGCTGAAGTCCCTCTTGCTTTAGCAAGGTATTGGGGGGGGCTGGAATCTCCAATCCCATGAAACTTCATGAGTTATACNGCTAGCTTTTGCTAGCTGAAGTCCCTCTTGCTTTAGCAAGGTATTGGGGGGGGCTGGAATCTCCAATCCCATGAAACTTCATGAGTTATACCCCCCCCCTCCCCCCCCTCCCGGCTACCGGGTTCACAAGCAGTTTGGCCGTGGCTCGATCCCCCCCGGGGACGTCGTCAGATTCCCTTTCCTCTGCATCATTGGCATCCTTCATAGGGCATGGTTTAGGAAGTCTCCTACCTATCCTCTCTATCATATCTAATTATCTACTTATTAGCTATCTAGCCTATGTAGCCTATCTATCCTATCTATTCTCTCGATCTATNATTATCTACTTATTAGCTATCTAGCCTATGTAGCCTATCTATCCTATCTATTCTCTCGATCTATCTGCCTATCTATCTATCTATCTATCCATCCATCCACCCATCTATCTATCTATCTCTCTATCTCTCTGTGTGTCTGTCTGTCTGTCTATCTATCTATCTATCTATCTATCTGTCTATGTCTCTACCTACCTATCTACCTGTCTATCTATCTATCTATCTATCCATCTATCTATCTACCTATCTNCTATCTATCTATCTATCTATCTGTCTATGTCTCTACCTACCTATCTACCTGTCTATCTATCTATCTATCTATCCATCTATCTATCTACCTATCTATCTATCTAAATATGTCTCTACCTACCTATCCATCTATCTATCTATCTGTCTATCAAGCTATTTATCTATCTATCTGTCTATCTATCAATCTATCTATCTATCTATCTATGTCTCTACCTACCTGTTTGTTTGTCTGTCTGTCTATCTATCTATCTGTCTGTCTATCTATCTATCTACCTATCTATATATCTCTCCCTATCTATCTATCTATCTATCTACCTATCTACCTATCTACCTATCTACCTATCTACCTATCTACCTATCTACCTACCTACCTATCTATCTATCTACCTATCTATCTATCTATTTATCATCTATCTATCTATCTATCTGTCTATCTATCTATCTATCTGTCTGTCTGTCTGTCTGTCTGTCTATCTATCTATCTATCTATCTATCTATCTATCTATCAATCATCTGTCTATCTGTCTATCTGTCTATCTGTCTATCTGTCTATCTGTCTATCTATCTATCTATCTATCTATCTGGCTGCAGCTCAAAATGTAAGGTCCCGATCCATACCCCGGACCCACAGGTGATCCATACCCCCTGATCCATACCCCCGATCCATACCCTCGATCCATACCCTTTTGAAGAGATTGAATTCATTTGAGACCATTTCTGTAACTACTTTGTTCCATACGTCCGGATCACCGCTTACCGTTCCATACCCGTTTTTTGAGCCATAGCCATCTATCTATCTATCTATCTATCTATCTATGTATCTATGTCTCTAAGTACCTACCTATCTACCTATCTATCTATATTTTTTCTAGCTATCTAGCTATGTAGAGGCATTTGGCACAAGCCTAGCTGTGCCACACAGTCAGCACATGCTGTTTGACATGCCTGCCCAACACTGCACTGGGTTTTTTTCCCTCATGTGTTTGTCTTTGACATCCTGGGACCCACCGACACCAATTAGGGACTTATGCCCCACTACCACTTTGCCACATGGTGTTTGGAATTTTCCTTTATAGTGGTTGTGTTTGTATCCATTTCTGTTTTCCACTTTTTATTGACTGCACATCCATTGACCTGCGCCATGGCCGAAGTGAAGCAGTCCGATTCTCAAGATCCTCAACCTGATCCACCTCTTGCTGATCCAGCTCCTCCAGTTCAACCATCATCTTCTACACCAGCTACATCCTCAGCTGACCTGACCCCAGAGGAATTGGAGATGCTAGCCCATTTTCGAAAGACCAAACGACCTGATTCTCCATCCAAGAAACCCAAACTTGACGGACATGATCAAGAATGGCAGGACTTTTTGGATGCTCTCTCAGCAAAGGATGTTGAGCTCTCTGACTTGGATTTCAGTCTCCAACAAGAGTTGAGATCTTCCTCCCAGGCTCGACAGGATTTCCTTGCATTGAATTTGACTACTCCAGACACCCTCCATTATGATCCAGATCAAGGCAAACTCCAGAAGCTCGACTTGACCAAGAAAAGGCCCTTCACTGACCTTACTCCAGTTGAAGTCCCCACCATTGAAACTTCAGAAGTAAAAATCAGAGATGCTATGCTTCAATACCACCAGTCCACATTTCTTCCCAACCATCAGTTCATGCTCCAAGCCTGCAAGCAATTCTATGCCAACACTATGATGGAGCAGTACTACACTCAACTCCAGATTGACACCATGGATACTAGGGTCAAGACCCTGGAGGCCAGACTTGGCAATCGATCTTTGATTCTCAAAGGCCTCCCAGCTACAGGCTTCAACAGGTACAACTTGGATTGGAACCTCAAGTTTTGGTGTGAGCGCAGCAATGTTCCATTTGAATCCATAGCCTCTATGTCCAACCACCTCCTCACTTCTTCCAGCAGCATTCTTCGATTGGAATTTACAACTGAAACTTACCGATCCCAACTTTACAATTTCATCAAGAACAGTCGACTGGAATGGGGAATCAACAAGCAGAAGTATCGATTGAAAGCTGAGCCTGACATCTCCAC
>BGPT01003173.1:0-21357 GCA_003297045.1 Symbiodinium sp. clade C Y103 | reverse complement strand
ACTTTCTCTCCGCACCATTTCCTCCCCCTTTCGTCGGGGGGCTCCGCGGGCCCATTGGCCAGAAATTGTCTTAGCCGAATCAGTACATCGTTTGCAAATTTTACGCTCCAACCCACCACACTTAGGGAATCTTATACACCCCTTTTACCAACACTTTACTATCGTTGAACTGAAACAATTCTCCTCTTCCAGCATGAAGAATTGGTATGATACCACTAGATATATTAATGCCCTTCGTTCTGTTTTCGAAGATAGAGACCAGTGGAAGCTANAGCTACTATCCCCCAAAGTGAAATAGACAATTGCTTTGGGCGCCTTGCTGCGGACGTGTGGTTCACCCTGAACCGCATATCGCTTGTGAAAAAAAAATACACATTAATCGGGTTCCAAGAAATATCACAGCTGTCCTGAGAAAACGAAAATCCGAGAAAATTTCTTTGCTGATTTGGTTGGTCGTCTCAACTGTTCTCATGCTTCGGGAACTTTGGATTCCCAAAGACTACTATATTTTTATCGTTAAAAGTTAAAAAACATGTTTTTTTTACACATTTTTTCTTCAAATTGTATTTCTCATATTCTTTCATGGGTTTGCAGCTACCAAGCAGCTGACCGCAGCATCCCTTTGAGGTGGCCACTGCTTCGAAAGATGCCTGTGCAAAGGTCTGGAATTTGGATGGCCTGCCCGGCATGTGGTGATCAGCAGCCAAAGTGGGGATGCAACCAGGAAAAACTGCGTAAGTATGAGTGTATGAGTCAAAATTATTGGTTCCGCCGAAAATGGATGGTTTGTATAGTCCTGACAGTAGATGAATTCGGATCAATTTGGTTCCAGGGGACCTCATGTTTGACCCATACCCAAGGCAAGTGTCTCCGCAGTGTGACTGGTCACAACCAATGGGTGAGGGCCCCAGTGCATCTGAGGGGATGCATTGATGACTGATGAAAAAAAATACAAGCCGTGGATTTGAGCAGGAATGGGGTGTACCCTCAAATGGCAAAGTTAAAAGACACGGTATAAGATAGACTTTTCTGCGGTGCCAGGAAAGCTTCTCACACATGCAGCACCCTGCCTGAGAACAGATACACGTAGACATCCAGTGATCATATTGCCTTCAATGCCAATACATCACTGGAAAACAGAAATGGCGTCCCAACATTAGGGTCCACCAGCTCCCTATCAGCTAGCGTTTGGTATGCCAAAGTGTCATTTCCAAAGGTCCGATGCGTAGCCTTTGCGTTGGGAGACCCGATGGCGGGGCAAAACCGAAGGTGGCGACTGGTTTTGGCAGCCTTTTCTTGGAAAGGAGGCAGCACAAATTGAAAGAAAGTGGCAGCAGATATCAGATATTCCAAAGTATCCACTGTTGGTTCTTTCCAAGGCCAGTATGTGATTGCAACTGCATAGGTCAGGAGCAGGGTTGGGGGCACGAGATTATTGCATATCCCCCCAACTGTATGCTGACTCAATTTTGATTCTTAGCTGCAGCATCAAACACCTTCCAGATTAGAATGCGAAAGCAATGAAACAAGATCATAGAATTGCCCCTAATTCAAGCCGGATGGTCCATTATGCTCATGCCTTTCTGTGCTCTTCCTGCTGGTGTTTCGTGGATGCTTCGCTGAGGCCCAGTGGCCCACTCTCGGATGGCCGGGTGCATCCAATTGACATTTGCAATGAGGAGCAAGCAGCATAGAAAGCAGACTTCGGAGCCCGTGTGAACCGTTCGCTCCCCTGGTGCGAAAGCGCAGTTTTCAAGTGAGGCCGCCTTTTGCTTGGTGTTCATCCTACCAAATTTGAGCCGATTTGTAGCTGCTATATGCTGCTATTAGTTCTAGTCTCCTCGAGCAAAGAGTGCTTTGAATTTGTCGGGACGACCACCAAACCCGCGTCAACACAGGTCCCGCCTCCGGGCCCCCAATCCTTGCAGAAGCCAGGGGCAAGAGGAGAACACTGACCGGGACAATTTGGACATCAACCGAGCTGAAGGAATTGAACTCAATCCTGCAGAACATTATCTCATAGAATGCCATATATACTCTTATGATCTCTTATGCCATACTGGTTCATTAATAATGTCTTGAGGAACATCTTTTTGTTCGTGCATTCAACTCTTCACAGCAGCTAAAACTGCGTTGCAGCAATCTGAGGACATTGTGGATTTTGTCTTATAATTCCATCTCTGTGGAAAGCCAATGGACTAGTATTGAACTGATGCATCTCAACAAACCACATTTTTTGGCTTGCAGTAACAGTACTCATGCCTCATATATCCTGATAGAACCTACCAGACTTTTTCACGTTGCGATCCTTTCTGATGACATGACGAAGTGCCGGTCTCGGAGAAGTTTCTGTCGCACGAAGAAGTGCCGGTCTCTGATGTGAAGGGTTGAGCCCATCATGAGCCCATTTGGCTCATGGGAGTTGACTGTCTTTCTGGAGACCAGCACGTTGGTACACTTTGAGCGCGACATTGTGGACATGTGGACAGGTTGCTTCTTTACAGCCGAAGGTGACATGAAGCACGTTCTGGAAACTGTCACATGACTGGATATAGACTTTGTGCATAGTCACACTTCGCACTATTCTTTGGAACAACACCTGTGCATAGTTTTGAAACGCACTTGTATACAGCTGTGTTGTTTTGCTCAGTGACTCAAGCCCACAGGTGGGTAAGTAAGTCTTGTTTCCCCCAACAAAATCACTTGAAGTAAGCTTGCAAAATTGAGATGGCACCCAGCTGAATGCAATGTTCACCCATGTGTTTGGTGAATCTTGGTGAGGTTGTCCGACATCTCTTGGCTGATTCATTCTGGACAGACATTTGTCGTGTTTTTCCTGTGACCAGCAGAAATCAGCAGAACGTGAAGTGCCTTTTTGCTACCAATCACATCAGTCACAACTCCCTTAGGTGCCAGAGGTTTTTGATCGAAGGACTCCTGCAGGTCGTTCTGCCGAACAGTTATCGCATCTGTTCATTGGGCTGTCGTGAAACCATGGAAAATGACGGGAGAGCTTCAATGATTACTATAGTTGCAATTTCATCAGTGAGCCCCGACATGGTCACATACAGCAATAATAGGTAAGGTGGCGAAATTCAATTTGGCACTAGACATCAACAGCCAAGACTTCATCTCCTGGCATGGCTTCCAAGGTTTGGTGAAATGCGGAGTGTTGTCACTGCCTTTGAGATGTCATTCACGATGCTTCACTTCGACTGTGTATCTCTTTACTCTTCGACAATTGGTGACTTGTAGACAGGGCTGTGTATTTAAAGCAGTGAAGGTCCGCATATCAGTTGACTATGAATTGTAATCTTGTTGCAAAATGCATCGCGTCAAAACAGACACCCACAGGAGTCCTATGGTGACATTGTGCATGAAATTTCAATACTCAATCCGAAGTAACGCGGAATGGAGCTGGCAAACACAGCTGCTACTTGTAACAGCAGATGAGTTTGACAAGTTACATTCTTGCTTGGTATATCTTCCTTGCTGACTTCGTAGCTTAGAGCTGACAAGTGCAAACCATTGGCAGACTTATTATGACCATTGGCGATTGTGGGTAATTTGTTCCTTTCTTTTCTGGTACATGGATACACAGCAGTTACGCGTTTTCCAGTTTGCCTCTCCGAATCCTCCGCATTTTGAGGGGACTTGAGCAAATGGCCGGACCCCTCCATGCATCTAGACGAAGTAGTAGAAGCGATGTCTTGACCAGCGGCGGAGGACCACAGGTCCAAACCCAGGAGGTTTACCCATAGAAGCAAACGAAAAGCTAGTATATAAATTGGTACCCCCTATTGAACGGCCTAGGGCCTAGGGGTTTATTGAGGTGCTTCATTTCAAGTTCTTTCTTCCAATCAGAATGTGAGCTGGAGAGTAAGGCTTCTGATTCGACCAAGCTTGCCTAACTTGTCACGTCTTTCTGCCGGAGGAAGCGTCAAAGAAGCAGTCCCGCTTTCAGATAGACATAGATGTATGTATTCATACTTACATAGTACATTATGTATATATATATATATGCATGATATATGTATGTGATAGATCAGATATGTAATGAGTTTATATACGCACACAAATTCATCAACAGGTTCGCTAAAGTGTGTGGATCTTCGCTTTCCACTTGGCCCATTCCAGGTTCTTTGATGATAGCAGAGATCATATCAAGACGTTGCTTCAAGTGCTTCGATCTTGTGGACCGCCCGCAAACCATCAGAAAAAATGGCACACATGGATGGGCTGAATGTGTGATGGTCTGAGCCATGGAAAAAGTGGTACCCCCACGCCAATCATACGTCTAGGATTAGCTTGAACGTTAATTGCGTCCATTGCGTCCATGGTTTTTAGAGATTGCATGCAGGCTTATATCTGATGAATGCAGCTGAGTGCTCTTGCAATGAAGTGTTCCCCTCTGGATACCCGAGTGGAGATTTCATGAGACACTTTGAGCCCTTCGTGAGAAGAAATTGATCTGATTCCAGATTGTATCAGAAGACTTGAACGACAAGGACCCTGAACAGGGAGATCAAGCTGGTGAAGAGCGGACATCCAGTCTTCGCATCCCAAAACTTGGATAAGACTTGGTGAAGAAGTCTGATGCTATCCGCACTCACCGGAAGTTTCACGGTATCCTTCAATATCATGGAACAATGGACCTGAGCTTCGTATCTTGTGGGACAAGTCTTTTATGGGATCGGACCCTCCTGAGCCATGCCAGAGCCGCAAGAGAAGTGGAGCGCAGATGCTTGGGCATCACCTAATGGATTGCATCCCATGAACCACTTTGACCCACTTTGACCCACTTCGACCCACCTTGGGCAAGTTTTTTTGTTGGTTTTATTCTTGTGTCCATGATGCTTGTCGTGATATCTTTGTCAGAGCCATCCCATCTGTGGCCTGTTCGTCACTGAGGACCTTTGCGGGGGCCGATTGCAGACCTTCCTTTGGGAGCATCACAAAGACTCGGGTGAGCGGCTGGTGCGCGTTTGGACCCCACCTGGATGGGAAGCAGGGCAAGCCGCCCCTTGCCCAGAGAGGGAAGGGAAAGGGGTGAAAGGGTTGGGTGGGGGTTTGCAAACTGCATAAGCCTACCATTTGGGACGATGTTGTTTTGTTTGGTATGTCTGGGATGTGTTTGCTGTATATTGTTTGGAAAGACCCGTGGTTAAGGTCAGGTCAGGAAGGTAGCTTCGAACTTGGGTGGTGGTCTGTGTGGGCATATAGAGCGTATCGCAAGCAAGACTGCAACATGCTGTGTTAAAGAGGTTGTTTTGACAATCATTTGGCGCCAACAAGACAGTGACCATTGTAACTGAGTAGGTGACCATTGCTAGTGTGGCAGCAACCGGGGGAGCTTCAAAAGTAGAGACTTTGTTTTGACTGTTCCTCTGTAGATTCACGTGGCAAACTTGGTAGCCTCTGGTAGCAACGCCAAGGTCAAAGCCCTCTGGCTCAATGATGGCCTGGGTGCCAAGGCAGAACGTTCCGTCCAGTCGTGAGCCACCGCTTGGAAGACTTCATGGTGTCATTGCACGTCATTGGTTGGTCTTGAAACATGGAAACATCAGAAGAAAACAAAGCCAGGTGTCAAATCAGAGAACCATTCTGGGCCGTTCAGAATGTATAGATTTGTGGGTACAATGCGCAGCTTTATGATCAGTTCTACTTGTGACCACATGAATTGTCCTGAGCGGCGAGAGTGGATGAAGGAGCTGATAGCGACAGAACAACTACTGAGGCCAAAACCTGTTTCGAGATGAGGATCACTGGGTATTTGTCGCTGTGCTTAGTGCTTCTCCAAGTTGCAGAGTGTGGGGTGGGGATCAAGAGTTAACACATTTATGATCCGTAGTTACGCAATTCAAGATCCCAACATATACCAACTATATCAATGGGCCATACCGAATCCTTACTGAACTGACCCTTGCGCAGGATGCCTTTGGCGGCGCATGTTGGGGTGTGGCGGGGACAGTGGCACATTTGATTGCTGCAAAGAGCATTCCATCGAAGCTTGGTGCAGTTCTGATTCGCCGTGGCTGATCATGTCCATGGTTCGCGAAGCAAACAAAAACCATGCACAGAAGCGTTGTCATAGAAATTCTGATGGTCTTTGATAATTTTTGAGAACAGATTAGCTGGGGATATTTTTGATAACAGATTAATAGATATTATCTATTAAATGGATATATTGAAAGATTTGCTGATAAATTTGTTGATAGATTTGTTGATAATTCTGATGGTTAAAATCTGGTTCTGCTGGGGATCAAAGCCGGCCCAGGATTGTTGTTCTGGGGATCGACCACACTGGGAGGATGAGGAGAATATCGGTGAAGCTTCAACAGGAATTTATCATTCATCAGACTTCCATGGAATTTCATGGATTGTGGATGTTTTCATGGATTTTCATATCTTTTCACGTCTTCAGCTTTCACATCCTTTCAAGTCCAGAAAGCGACTGGACCTCCACTGGACTTCGACTACCGCCAGGACCCAGGACTACCTCTCCGCGCCACCCACTGGGTGGGACGCCCCCTGGGGCAAAGGGATGCGCGGAGATATGTGGGATGCACCTGGAGGAGGCCCGTCCGCTGCACCAGTTGATGGTTGGTTTATCCCATTATTTATAGGATTTCAATGCAAGCTGGTGCAGGATTTCGCAACCATCCACAGTATGTATCACATATATTCTATACATGTATATATTATATACAAATAGAATTCTATGTGTATAGACAAAATACATATGATATTATACATATGATGTTGTATTATATAATACCACATATATATATGTATAGATAACATATATATATGTATATATATATATGTGTAGATAATATATGTATATATATATACATATTATATATATATATATACATATATATATATATATATATATATATGAGCCCGTTCCCCGGAACCCCACCCCCCAATGGTATGGTTCGCCCCCCCCCCACCACCCCCCCGAACTCGCATTTGCATGCTATTTAGCAGCATTTGGGAGTCGACGGCTCCCAATTGTACGCTATTTACAGCATTTGGGAGGCACAGCCTCCCATTTGAACGTTATTTGCCACATTTGAGAGCCACAACCTCGTCACACGACCCTGTCTAGCTGTATATTTCTACCCAAAACCTGTTTATGTGCTTCCTATAGCATACCTCACACATGGTTTACCACTCATTGTATGCAGATTACATACTCAAAGCGTACCTACGCATACCTATATGTGATTCTATATCCTTTATGCTTGTGCACGTACAAATACGTTATAATATCTATATCTATATCTATCTCTATATCTATAGATACAACTGCCTCTATACAGAGGTAATGAGAGGTGCATATATACATCACATATATATATATATGTATGTATGTATATGTATGATATCTATAGATATACATATGTATATATATATATATATTTGTATCATACTCATACATGTGTGTACTTAAATCATACATTTAAACATATATACATATATCATACATAGATATGTACTGTATCTATATATATACACCATACCTATATACATCATACATATATATATATATATCATGTATATATATATATATCATACATAGACTTATATGCATATCATACATATTTTTACATATCATACATATGTATATATATATACATATTTTCTATAGATACGTATTTAGCTTCATCTGTATTTAATGTATACCTATTATTTACACATGTATAAACATAAACGCATATATATATATATACATATATACACACTTACACACACACGTGTATATATATATATGTAAATATATTCTACACTACTTCATGTACATATCTTACATATATATTTTTTTATAATATATACATATCGTGCATATACATGTACATAATTTGTGTACATATATATATATACACACGTATCTATACACATATACCTATATACATACATACATATATACATATATATATATATACATACATACATATATACATATATCAACATATACGCATATATAAACATATAAACACATACATTTAAAACATGGTAGTATATACACTGCTTCATCACTACCTCTATACTCCTTACACCCTACATATACTACCTACACATNCATACATTTAAAACATGGTAGTATATACACTGCTTCATCACTACCTCTATACTCCTTACACCCTACATATACTACCTACACATGTTTCATAGCGTACCTATTTACGACTCATTGCATAGGGTGCCCATATATTACACATACTCTATACGGATATACTCCCTGTAAACTCCCTGAATGCTCTCTATATTCTCTATAAGCTGGACATCAACCATTTACAGCTCCACAAACACCACCCATGCAGGGCTGTTGTTGCTGGGACCCCCCCCCCAGGCCACAGGGGGGGGGAAACCATCTGGCGGGGGGGTGTGTGTGTGGGGTTTCCTGCTCATTTTTTAGACATACATGTGTACATATGTCTATGAACGATTCGTACACACATACACTTATGATTTATCTATCTATCCATCTATCTATCTATCTATCCATCTATCTATCTATCTATCTATCTATCTATATATCTATATATCTAATCTATCTAATCTATCTAATTATCTAATCTAATCTAACCTTATCTTATCTTATCTTATCTTATCTATCTGTCTATCTATCTACGATGTGCAGTGTGCAGGTTTGTTCTTGGATCTGCAACATTCTTTTCCATGGAGACATGGAGTATCAGGGATAATGTCCCGCACCCTGTGCCGCAGCGATTTTGGCTTCCACCATTGACCGTGCCACAGCATCTGACACACTTCGTGCGCCACGATGTTTCGCCTTGCCCTCTCTTTGTTACTCGGACCTGAAGTTCTGGGATATACTGATACTGCAAATTTTGGAAGGCATCTAATTACATTGAACATATATGATATATCTTTGCCCATTTATTATCCACTTGTCGACTACATTGCTACATGTATATGTAAATATAGGCTTGTCCCGGGCCTTGGAACTACCTACAACAAAGTGGGATGTTAACGTTCCTTGAACTTGCTGAAGCGGTTGATGCACACGCGGGGTGGGATGTTAACGTTCCTTGGGGTGGGGGGTGGGGTGGGATGATGATGATGATGATGATGATTGATGCTGAGAAAATTCCGCGACAAAATTTCGTCACGGAATCAGTAGTTTAAACCCAGCTAATTCGAGTTTCGGCAAGTCCAAGGCCAGGGACGAGGCTATATATACATATATACATCGCTCACATCCAGCAGTGGTTTTCCCGGACAAACCCTTTCCGAGGTTCTTCCCAGTGGCTTCGGCTGAGAAGTGGGCGGTCATCGCTGCAGGATCCTCCGGCTTCTGGAACTACCGACACCAGGCGGAGATGGATCTCATTGCACTACTTGGTTGATGGGTTCCCTACCATGGATTAGTTCACAATCCCCAATAATCCAGGTAGCATGATTCCCTATAATAAGCAATCAAACCAGGTATCTTGAATAGCTCATATCAAGAACCCAAGTTTATCTGAGGAAATGGATATATCTAAAGATATGTGAGGGAAATGGATTGAAAAACAGCAACATCGTTTTCTTGGCACCTTCACCAGCGCCTGCTGGTTTTCTGACAGGCTGACAGCTGCCATGCATACCAGCTGATGGTGAAGAGTGGCGTCCCAGCTGAGAACATTATCCTCATGATGCAGGACGGGATTGAAAGACAACGAATGATCTGAAAGGGATGTGGGTTGTGATTGTGTTGCTGGAGCCGGATACTGTTGATGGCATTGACGGGAAAGAATGGATTGAACCTGTGCAGTATACGTTCTCCGAGATTGAAACGATGTTGAGTGAAGACAACACTTGATTTCAGTGTTACTAATTAAGAACACAGTGTGACACTGTGAGACTTGGAAAAATAATTTTCTTTTCGTGAGGATTGCCGAACCAAACCTCTGCCATGATCCTTCCTCGAAGGATGATGTTGCGAGCGACTCCGAGAACCCTTTCAAGGGACAGTTGTACAACAAGCCTGGCAATGACTCCCCAGACCCTTGGCCGCCTTGGCCATGACAGCGGTTCCGCAGTGCCCCCCAGCCTTTTTTTAGTGCCACCGGTTGAACCGAACCTTGACAGATCGCTTCCTGAGGACGTCTACAAGGGCTGCAAGGTGGACTACAGTGGCAAGAAGGTCACCGCCCAACTCTTCATGGACGTGCTGACCGGCAACGCCCAGCGAGCCAAGGTATGGCCCAACTGACAGCTGGGGTAGATGCAGCCCATGAGGGATGCGTTGGTAACTGTTCGGCATCCAATGTGGTACAGGTATATGTATATGTACGAGATCTGGTCGCATACCGAAAAAAACGCCTGTTGGAGAAGAGATCTTTCAGCGTCTGAGATCTGCCCATTGGATCTTGGCCAAACGCCAGGGCAAGGTGCTCAAGAGCACTGAGAAGGACACGGTGTCTGGGTTTATGGTGGGGAGCTGGAGAGCCGCAGCATGGGGAGTCGGCACAGCACGAATCCATTCAAAACATATGTTTGTCAATGGTCCCAGCAATTTGTCAATTTCACCCAGGACCGTAGATGTGGCACGTTTCTTTGGATTGTATTGATCACACTTCATCCCTTTCCACAACCTTAGGTGTTCGTGAACTTCGTCGACCACGGAGGTGTAGGTTTGGTGGCCTTCCCCAATGGCCCTGTGCTGCACGTGAAGGACTTGGGGGTGAAGCTGTTTGGGGACGCTCTGATGATGTGCAACCAACATCAACCAACTGGTTGTGGCCTCCCCAAACATGTGATATGCCCGAGGAAATCAGCGGCCGGAACTGTTTGATCAGCGTGAAAATGGCAAAACTGCCAAGTACAGGGGGAATGAAATAAGATCGAATAAGGGATACTCTACCAGAGATGTGGAAAATCAACCATAGGGAAACCCTGGGTTTTCCACATGTTAGTTTACCCTATAGGAGATATTTTTTAGGGGATGGTCGGGGATGGTCCCATTTGTTCACCTTTCACGGATCGAATCGACATGGCACCGGCGCAGAGGAGCTGTCCAAGACACTGAGACTTGCTGCGATTGGAGATGGCAGTGCCTGTTAAATCTGTGCAAACCTGCAGCTATGCAACGATTTGCATAGCGTAGTATAGATATGTATAGTCTAAATATATGTATATAATATGTACATATATGTCTGTATATTCATGTCCTCACATCTTACATTCTACACGCATACATTGTCAATGGGAGCATCTCAAATGCATTGATTCATGTTGATGTTTGGCAGTAGGTTTCTACGTGCCCCGTAAGAGTAGGCCGTCACAGAGTGGAAGTGGATATTCCAATCCAGACTGGGCTTTTCGACTTCATTCCTGAGGAAGACCATGCAGAGCCAGAAGATGTTCAAGCAGTTGGGTGCTTGGTATTCAAACCCGACTGCTGGTTGTTCTTTTGATTGCACATGAGATTCAGCAATTCCAATGAGTTTCGAATCTACGCTATGATCTCAGAAAACTTCCACTTGATCCACTAGTCACTAGTCCTGCGTGGGTTGGCAATGTCCTCGAAATGATCATGGGATTGTGCAGATTGCCAATTGACAAGAATTGTTCTGTTGCTGACGACGATGCATTTGACAGAGCCTTTTCAGATCTTTCAAAACTATTTGCACCAGCCTTTTCGATACCTGGTGACAACATTGTGATCCACCACTGTTCATGTGCATCATGTGCAGACAGTTTGTTGCACAGCTCCTGGTATCATCCAACCTGGGTGACTAGGTTGGTCTTCTACATGGAAGCCTGTGACTTGGGACTTATTGGTGTCCTGGGATGCTTGTGGTCAAGTGGCTGCAGATTCTGACATTACTGAAATATGAATGTTGTCATGAACATCAGTTCCGCAATCGCATTTTTTTGCAACTTATATATTGTACAGTGGCATTGATGTTGGGGCAGCAGCTTTAATCTCTGAGAGGATGGATCAAACAGGTTTAGATCACAGAGCACTGCTCTCACTTTTTTGCTTGTATCAAGGATCACAATTTTTTAGTTCTTTCTATATATATATATATGTATAATCTTTATCCAGCTATATATGATATTATGAATAACTGTTCCCAGGTCATGGACTTCAACAGATGCCATCTAGTTCTGACACCAAGGCGAGAGCGGCTCCATGTTCCCAGACCTCACTTCGGATGGCAAGATCCTGGCAGTCACTGCCTCCAATGCCAAGTGCCTTGGTGGTCGCTGAGGATAGCGCCTGGTTGCTGTTTGATGAAGACTGGGCGATAGTGTCTTCAAAGATATAAAGTACCCAATATACTCGTTAAGTTTGATGAACATCTCGATTTTTTTCCTACTTTCTTTTTTTGGTAAGAATGTTGGTCACCCAGTTTTGATAACATTTACTCTAAGACATCATTTCGATTCATAAGATCAGTCCGATCAGCGTTGCGGGCTTGCAGTGCTCAGGGAGTCTTCTTGGGGCACCTACTGCGGTGATGAAGCCGTGGTGAAACTTGGCTATGACCAGCTGTTGCACTGCTGACCTTCAACCCGCGCTGCTTTTCCACCTGTCAGGAAGGGCAAGTCCATTGGATCTTGCTTGGGCGCAACTTGCAAAGAATTTCTGGTGGAGATTGGAAGACAGCTGGATGAGGGGTAAAGTGCTCCGGGGTGGAAGTTTGGGCTTTTTGTGTGTCCGTGGAGGTTAAGTGCTTCAAAATCGGCCAGACGGGTCTATGAAGTTTGAACCTGACTTTCAGAAGAGATTTGCTAGTAAAAGCAAGGCACAGGCTTAGGGGAATGCGGGCCTAGGTAGATAATCCACCTGCTGCATGGCAAACAAAACCACCAAAAGGAAGAGGCTGTCATTAGAGCTATTCGCTCTGGATGGACCGCTGTGAATCAACAAGCCCAACCTTCTTTGGAGGGGCGATGGGGTGATGTGTCCAGTGAGTTTCCTCCATGTCTGATAGCTTTCCTAGTACATCTTCTCCACTTCCAATAGCTTCCTTGATATTGGTTACCTATCTACAGTAGTACATCACAACAGCTCAATGTATTCCGTTCAAACGTCGGGATTGGTAACCTTCAGCAGCTCCAAGGATCTGTTCTCCGTGAACTGGATGCAGGATGATGATCTCGGCAAGTCACTTTGAAGTCAATACGTTTGGATGGGGGAAGTGTTGATGGCTGGAACATCACTATCTCCTTTTCTGTATTCTTGAGGTTGGGGTCGATTTCCAGCAAAATTTGCCAGAACCTGGTGACCAGAACATATTTTCTGGGGCTCGACACGGCTCGAGGTATTCCTCTGAGACTTTTAGCTCCCAGATCAAGAAGATCACCAAGCTGACCAACAAGAGCATCTTGCCATGGAACACATGGGACACTCATGGGACATATGGGCATCACCGGTTGGGAGCCACATGGCCCTTGTTGGCGGAACAACTTGGCTGTGGCTTCAAACCATAGCACAACATCACACCAGTATCATGGAAAAACTCATCCTAAGTTTCAAAGTCCAAGTTTTCTGCCAGTGTTTCAGATGTGTTTCAGATGGTTTCAGCCAAAAGTGTCCAAGGCCACGTGTGCAGCTTCGGCGACAAGTCCTTTGAGAACGAGGCCATTGGCGACGTGGAGACTTTGGCGGCCATGGAATCCATCGATGCTGCCCGCGGCTCCGTGGATGCGCGCCACATCTATGTGAACCAGGCCATGATGGTCAGGATGGTCAGGATGGTCAGGATGGTGAGGATGGTGAGGATGATGTTGATGTTGATGGTCGTTGCAAGGTGGTGGTGGTTGCTCTGTTTGAAATTTGGGAACTTGCAGTCCGAAGAACATTTAGTTGATTTTTGGGAAAATCATCAGGCATTCTGGGCATGGAACAATGCTGCAGCTGAAGACAAGGCTGGAAATGGGAGGGAGGTTCTTCAGAGCCGCATGGAATCCCAATCATCCAACTTCAGACGCCTAAGAAAGAATATTGAGATGATATGGTGCACGGCATTTTATCCAAGTAGTCATGACTTTGCTTCTTGATGATTTACATTGAAACCTTTGATCCATTTCAAGGGGAGACCCCAACCAAGGAGGCAGCCTGGAAGAAGTTGGTGCAGGTCGTGAGACTTGGCGGAACAGATGGTGCTTAACATGGCTGGTGGCTGATTCGTTTGAACCAAAACTGGATTCCAAATTCAGAATCACTGATTCTTCCAAATTCTTCACTTGTGATCCTGCTGATTTCCCTCTATTTATCCATCACGTCAATCATTTCCCCACTGGTTTTTGCTTTTTGAGCCACAGCTCTGGCCTCAGGAAGAGCCGCGAAGCTGATGACGCCGTCTTCCAGAGCATCACATCCAAGGCCTGCTCCGACGTCCGGGAGACTCAGTGATTTGGGGTTGCGCTGGCAGTCGCATCCAAGCAGCTGGTTGGAATCTTGGACTGCTAAGGTCAACAAGGAGGGCTGCCAGCAGAAGCTCCTAGGACAGCTGGGTTGTCGGCTTTCAACGTGTGTTTACTTTCAGCACCTCTGCATCGGATGATGATCCCAGTTGACAGCTTTTGGAATGGCTTGAAAACACGAAACTGTCACTTGTTGCTCAGTAGTGCCCAGTAGCTATTTTTCTCAGCTTCAACGAGCTCGGAACATCTCCCGGCGCCATGGCAAAGCCACAGGTCGCAGCTTGCGCGAAGACTGTCGTTTTGCTCACAGCTTTGGCTTTCGTCGTATCCCTCTGGCCCTCTCCAGTTCCTGCCTTCGTTGGACATGTTGGACTCTCACGCGCCGTCAGAATCTGCACGGCACGGAATGCTGTGGGGGTGTTCTATGCCACACAGACAGGCAACACTGAGACGGTAGCAGGGAAGATTGGTGATGCTGTAGGCCTTGAAGCTTCGGACTATGATGGAGAAGATTTTGCGGACCTGGATGGTGTGATTGCAGGCTGCCCGACTTGGAACACCGGGGCAGATGAATATCGATCAGGAACCACCTGGGATGACTATGTGGACAGCATCAAGGAGTACGACCTCAGTGGTAAAGTAGTAGCAGTCTTTGGCTGTGGGGATTCACAAGGTTACGCAGATAACTTCTGTGATGGAATTGAAGAGCTTCATGATGCTTTTGAAGCAGCAGGTGCGAAGATGATCGGATATGTGGATGCATCTGGCTACACCTTCGGGGAGTCCAAGAGCGTAAAGGATGGTAAGTTCTTGGGACTCCCGTTAGATGAAGACAATGAGGATGACCAGACAGATGGCCGAATCGCCGCTTGGGTGGAGCAGTTAAAATCTGAAGGCATGCCTTTTTGAGGGCATCATGAACGGATGCAAAGATATGAGCCATTGCCATCAATTGTTTCTCTCAGGTTAATTCGTAGCCAAGATCACAGGACCATCCAGGCAAACGCTGGGATGTTCTGGGACTCTGCATGAATTTGTAAAGAAGAGTTAGACCTTTTAAAGACTTTGGAATCAACTTGTAAGTCTTTTAATTTAGTCTGAGCCACTTACGCAAGCACTTGGTTGTTTGGGACAAGCAGACTTTTCTTACACATTTTGTTCATTGATGAGCAACACATCCATCACAGAGCGGATGGAAAATAGAACCCAGATTTTGTGGACGGCCAATTGCTTGTGGCTCTTGCTGCGCTTCAGACATTAAATTTTGGCCCCGACAGGATTTGTGCTTGGGCATTTAGCATTTGTTTGGTATGGCGCGACCAAAAGCGTCCACCGATCTTTGGGCCTCCGTCCAGATCGAGTGAGAAACATTGCGATGCAGGAAGATAGATTAAGGGAACAAAGGGGAGTGCAGAGTTTGCGCGTGCACCCAGGTCCTTTCGAGCGAATTTTGGCAAGTCTTGCATTGGCGGATTGAAGCGGAGTCTCCGTTGGATCCCCCTGCAGTGTGTAGTCTGCTATACTTGAATTTTGAGTTTTTCTACAGGTGGGAAACTGGCAGTTCAACCAAGAATTCACAGAAAAAACATTGGTTTTCCAACTGCAAGCTGTCGACCAGGAGACCAGAATGATGTGAAGGAAGTGGAGTGCCATTACAACTTGGTCCACACTCTCCACCAGCACTGCCCCGTCCTTCGGTTGAACGCGCCATAAGCTACTGTGGATCAACAGGTGGATGGCTGAAGATGGCGAACCCAAAAGAACCAATCTCCAAGGGAATCCAAGGGATGGGACCAATCCCTAGCAGCCCTAGCAGCTGTAGATATCTGCCACAGACCATCCCTGGGTTTTGCCCCTTGTAGCGAGGCTTCTGAGAGCCACTACTCCAAGGGTGGCTGGAACGGCTACAACATGAAATACTCCCAGGCAAGAGGGCACATGAATGACCCATTCACGTCCATTCACGATGTTTGTGTCCCAAGTGCTCGGCTCTTGCAGGTGCTGGCCAACCTGTGCGAGAACCAGGTGCCTGGGAGAGTCCGTGCAAGGGCTCGGAGCCCATGATTAGCCTTGGTGGTTACATTCCCCAATATTCTTGCTTGCATCTGGAAATAGGGACCGTTGCACTGTGAGATGATTTGACCCATACCCATTATATTGATATGGTATTGGTGATCTCTCAAACATCAAATCTCCATGTTCTTTTTGGAGCAAATTCTCCATTTTTGGTCGGTTCACATCTCCAACTTTGCCAGGAAATGCTGGGCAAAAGCTCTGAGCAACTGGACGAGTTGGTGCGCAGCAGCTGCATCGCAGCCAGCACCCGCGCGGCTCCGCTGGCCGTGGTGGTGTGACCGGGCCCATGCCCGGAACGACCAGGTGCCGGGGCCTGCCATGGTTGAAGTGCCATACTTTGTAAATGGGTGCATCAAAACATCTCAAACCTGTATTTGTGTAGATTTGTGTGACATTTTGATCCATCCCCATCACATTCTTGGTCCATCTTGCGCAGCTGGGAGGTACATGGTCGGAGAAATGCTGATGAGCCGTTCTGCTTTCCACAATCCAACCAGGTGTTTAGTGAGGCGACTTGTTGCATCAGCATACAGATCATACAGCGAGACATTGTGTAGTTATGCCAATCTGCAGGATTCTCCAAAGGGAGCGGAAGGTGGTAAACAAAATTTAGTGGAGAAACCTGTGGAAAAATGGCTGCGGCTGAGTTGTGCATTTGGCACGCGGGGCCAGAAATAAATGAAACGGCGGCCTCGGCAGCTGCAGCTTGGGGAGGTTGTATAAGAAGTCTATCAAAAGTCAGGAAACTTGGTAGTCCCAGTCCCGCTGGCCTTACTTTTTCACCCATACCCGTATGGATTTTCATTTTGCCATCTAGGCAGCATTTTGCAATGCGTCACCACCTCAGGGGCAGCAAATGATTGCAGGTTTTGCTCAATCATCATATATCTCCACTCAAGACACCCCTAAGGTATCGCAAAATCTATCAATTCACTCCTGTTGTTAGTGGCTTCCCAATAGATCACCATCACGTCTTCTCTACCCTGGCAACCCGCGGGAACTTCCAGGCGTCGACGAATATCTGAGCCGGGTGATGGCCGAGCTGCTGCCCTGGGCCCAGAATCGTTTCGGCCTGTCCCCGGAGCCTTCGGAGAGGCGGGCAGCGATCTTGCTCCACCAATGGGGATACCGGGATACCCCAATAGCTGCAGGGCTCAGCTGGAGGTTTTTTTTATGGAACATCCTATTAGAATGAAGGAGGGAGACCTCGGAGACCCCCATTTTAGGAAACCCCCAGATGGGTTTTTGAAGACAGTCAATGACAAAACAAAGTCTGCTTCCATGTTCCATGTATAGAATTATCCGAGACTATCGACTAGTGATTTTAGACCACTGCAGCCTTTCCCCAAGTTCCCATGGTGGAACGTCGGTGGCCATCCGCCGCAGATACTTTGGTGGTTCCTCTTTCGGTGGCATTTGTGCTCTTTACATGGCGATGAGATTTCCAGGCCAGCAACCTGCTTCTGTCCTGCATGTAAGCAGCGGAAAAGTGTAGAATGGAGCCTTCAAAACCACAATACTTGATGAAATGCTCAAATGTCCCATTAGATCATTCCATACTTTGCTCTTGGGATTCATTTCACCTATGGCGATCTTGAACCCCAGACTGGTTTCACTGGGGGGTCTCGATCTTCAGCTTCCCTCTTCCGTTCGGAGACACCGATGCGAGGTGAATGGGCTGGTGTCATGGTGGAATCTCCCTCCTTCTGGGCCGGCGATGGACGCTATATGGCCGATGTGGCGCAGCATGACAAGGACTGGCAAGGCATCCCAGCCTGTGGATAAGACAAGGGATATGTAGGCGATATGTAGTTGTGTAGATTCAGTGTGGATTTGAGAAACTTCACAGTTTATTGGCTGCGCTCAAAAGGGTCTGGGGTGAGATGAAGTGATGACCTATCAGAGATACTTTTGCTGGGGATTCCAGTGCTTGTGGCAATTTAGTAGCTTTAGAATTTATCAAAGAGCAGCATTTTCAGCCGAGGCCCAACCGCATGTACTTGGCCATGGGCGAGTTTGAGTACACCGGCTTCAGAGGTACCGAAAGGCCATGGGGAAGAGACCCATGAAATGTGGAACCCCTTGATGCCGTTTTCAGGAGTCATTGAAGTAAATCGGCCAAGGGAGTGTCGCTCTCTGGCTGAGCTGACCTGCACCTGCAGTATCTACTGGCTCAAGAGGCCGCATCCTTGCAGACCCTATGGATCAGCGTCAAAAACCAGACAATGTGCACTAGTCGCTAGACATGACGCAATGGTTTCTCATGGCACATCCTGTTTTCCTTCTTGTGATTTCGAAACTTTCTGTAACTCACCTCACCGCAGCCATGGAACAAGCATACAAGGTGGGAAGAGCTTAATGAGCAGTTGAGATTTGAGGCTTGAGTCATGTAAGAAGGTAGAAAGTCAGCAATGGCGATTCTATGATCTTTCTCTGGGACCAACGACCAGATTCTGCATTTTGCCAGGTTTGGGAAAGCCTTTTTGGCTCCGAAGCCTCGACCGTTGAGGTGAAGGCTTTGGGATGTCCTGAGGCAGGGATCAATCATGTTGAAGCTGAGTAGCAACCGCCCAAATCGCAGGGTCATAGGGGGGTTATGTCAGGAAGCCATCGAAGTCAGGATGCAGATGGATCCTTTCGCAACAGATGATCATAGAACATCATAGATGTAGAATGATGTAGACAAATATGAAGGGTATCATCAGGGTATCTTATTATCTTGTTTTGATTCATGTGTTTACGACACGCTGCCATGAACAAACAATCGGGTCAAATGGAATGGGCTTAGTCCTGTTGCACCCACAGGATGTTTTATCCTCCTCCTCCTCCTCAAATGAGCAGCAGCAAGAGGACAAGCTGCACGGTTTGAGAATGCAACATGTTGGAGGGGTGCACCGCGACCGTGTCATTTTGTGCGCCTTTGCAAAACCTTTGCACTGCTGACTTTGAGCTGTTCAGATTTTTTTTTAAATGACCTCGCAGAGTTGGGGATTGGATTCATGTCTTGCATTCTCTTGCGTTTCTTTGTTCTTACGGAGACACCATGTCTTTTTTGACAGCTTGCGTGACCAAATGCATCGGACAAGGATGACGTAGGAAACATTTTGAACAGGCGAAATCAGTTTGACTTGACATGACTTCATCCTGTCGATCCCATAGGATGTTTTGCCGCCTTCTGTTGANAAAAAGAGGACGAGCTGCACGGTTTGAGAGAGCCGCGTGTTGGAGGGGTGCACCGTGACCGTGTCATTGCGCGGGTATTTTCAAACCTTTCCACTGCTGATGTTGAGCATTTTGTTCAGTATGACCTCACAGACTTGGGGATTGAATTTATATTTTGCATTCTCTTGTGGTTTTCTGTTCTTACCGAGACACACGGTCTTTTTTGACAGCTTGCGTGACCGAATTTATCGGACAGAGTGTGACATAGTCTCGCAGCCTCTGGGTTTGGCGTGTCTCGCATTGTCTTGCAGTCTTGCATTTCTTTGCTCTCACGCAGACAACAGGATACTTTCGAAGATTTGTTGTCACGCCGACAAAAATTGGACGTCTCCTTCGAGGACTTGCGTGGACGAACGTAGGGACACATGAATCAAGAGGACAGGTGACATCACTCGGACTTGATGTGCCTTGATCCTGTCGAACCCACAGNGACGAACGTAGGGACACATGAATCAAGAGGACAGGTGACATCACTCGGACTTGATGTGCCTTGATCCTGTCGAACCCACAGGATATTTCGCCTGAGGGTTCAGAGGACGAGCTGCGCAGTTTGAGAGAGTGGCATTTGGGGGGAGCATTATGATATACTTTGTTTCCCATTTTTGCATGCTTTCCGTAGACGTTTTACTGTTTCTTGGGCACGGCGTCGCATTGTGATCATTGTGTTGCCCCAAGGCTTTCTTTCCCTCTGATCGAAGATGAGTTAGATAAACTATGACAAACATAGATAATGTTTAGTATATGATACATGTAATGTAATATATGTTAATTAACACATGTAATGTGATATATAACTATAAATATAATGATATATAATTACAATGATATGTAAATATATAGAATGATATATAATGATATAGAATTATATATAATCATATATAATGATATATAATCATATATAATGATATATAATGATTGATATAATGATATATAATGACATATAATGATATACAACGATATACAATGATATATATAATGATATACAATGATATATAATGATATACAATGATTTACAATGATATATAATGATATATAACATCATGATATATAATGATATAGAATGATATACAATGATATATATAATGATATATAGTATAATGATATGTAATGATATGTAATGATATGTAATGATATAGAATGATATAGAATGATATATAATGATATGCAATAGTATATATATAATATTGTTTTTTTTTTTTTTTTAAATATGATGTATGATATTATATGATATATAACATTTGATAGATGATATTTGCTATATAACATAAATATATGTATATATATATATTTAAATATTATGTAATATTCAATTTAAAATAGTTCATATTTGATTTATAATATATGATATATAGTATAAAGTATATAATGTAGAATATTCTGTAATGCGTAATGTAATATAGTTTGCATATGTAAAAAGACAGAACACCAACCAGCGAGTTTATCAAACAGCTTCGGACATTGCATTCCCATCAGGTAATGGCTGTGTTAAACCGTTCACTGAACTACTTGATGAGNACAGAACACCAACCAGCGAGTTTATCAAACAGCTTCGGACATTGCATTCCCATCAGGTAATGGCTGTGTTAAACCGTTCACTGAACTACTTGATGAGAGAAGAATTAAACTCGCTGGGCACATCCTTCGGTCGCCAAACAGTGACCCCTT
>BGPT01003172.1:45263-65964 GCA_003297045.1 Symbiodinium sp. clade C Y103 | reverse complement strand
GTGGCCATGCTTTGACAACGCAAATAACATTGAAATTTGGGGGGATGGGGGTTCGGGATGTCTACAGGGGTTTGAATAATTCGTCCACCTACGGTAGTGTAGGGAAATGCCAAAGAAATAGTTTAAAAAACAACAGTTTTCAGTTTTCAGCGCTGGAGGACAGCCTACAGACCCCATGTAAAGTGCAAAAAATACCCAAAGTCACTCAGGAACTATGTCTACCAAGACAACAAGTTTGTAAAGAAATGGGCGGTTGTCAAACAAAAAGCAGTATGAACTCAAAGGGGTTTCATCTTCCAGGTCCACCCACCTGGCCATTTGACACTCCATTTTCACCATGTTTCCAAACCCCTGGCCATTCTTGTCCTGTTTTTTTTTCAATCCATTCTGGTCCAACTTCGTTCCATTTTCCAGTGCCGATCCAGGCTCAGTTGGATCGGCCTCAGATGGAACTGGCTGCAGAAGCAGTGAAGTGGCAGGACAGGGCGGCAGGGCCGCGGGCCCAGTAGAGGGCATAGGAAACGAAACAAGATGGGTTTGTGTGAAAAATGGTAAGGTTAATGGGAAAATCGATGATAAACCCATGGATGGAATGGGAACCCATATATTTTTAGACAAACTCATAATCTGTTTTATAAAACAGTTCTGTATATTCACAGAAAATGGTGAGTTTCATGCCCCCATTCTTGTTGGTTAGTTAAATCCCATACACACCTCCTAGTTGGGTGCAAGCAGGTACCCCTTAGGTGCAAAAAATCCACTGCAGGAGGCTCATGCCAAGGCTGCAGCGAAGCTGGAGGTGGGAAAACCCCCAAATCCTTGGTGGTCAATGTTGAAAGGTGATGATAAGACGGGGGTGTTAGCCCTGAAACCAACAAGAATGGGGAACGAAAACTATATTGGTTGATGATATTTGGTTGGTGATTTCCAAGATTATAGTTGGTTGATGATTGGAAAGGGATTGATGTTTTGAATCATTAATCAACCAGTAGAACCGGATGACAAGTGTTTCGGGCACTGCGCTACTGGGTTGAATACAAGTCAAATGGAGCTGGCCAATGCACAAACCATTTGGAAAGTAGTTCATTGAATCCGTTGTAGTTTATGTGTTTTCCCTATGTCCAAATCCTCATTGTTTCGCCAAGAATTCCGCAGATGCCCAGTTGAAGTCACCTGACTGTTTTTGGCGCCCTTGGTGCCTTTCCACCATGTTCCAGCCATCACAACGCACGGAGCAAAGGAACAGATGTTGGACAGCCGCGCGCAGCTTCAGAAGCAGATGGCCTCACTGGAAGACGCCAAGGACGGTGGCGCTGGTTGAAATGTTCCACAGGATGGAGATAGGCGGTTGCAACAATTCCGGGAAGCAGAGGAGTTCTCTATAGTTCTTTGATGTTTTTAGCTTCATGGTGTTCCATCAAAATATAATCTCAAACATCAACAATTTCCATATCAATCATATGAATTTAATATAATTTAATTATGTCCAAAGTAGCCATGGTCAAGTCCCAATGCTCCATGGTATATGATGCAGATCTACCAACACTTCGCTCCTCAAAATGGCCCAAAACCATATGACTTGCTGTCCACGGAGCATCTGTCAGCACTGGAGGCTTCCTTGCAACAGCAACACGCCAAAGAAACCATGGAGCTGCGAAGGTCCCAAGCTGAGATTGGGATGGCTTGAATTTTGACTGAACTGTGGTAAGCCCAATGGCTCGATGGTTCCTGTTTTTGATGGTTTATGCCCAGCCACTTCTGGTGATATATGGGGATGGTTTAGTCTTGGGTTTAACGCAGGTGTTGTATCACATTACCCAACTCTTCGGGGAATATCAAAGGTTGAATTTGGGAGTCACAGCTAGTTCCATGCCATTCGTATTGTGGGATTCATAACCGATCCTTATATTGACCATACCTTACCTGGCATTCTGGGATGGTCATGTTCAAGGACAGGCTGTTTTCGGGGCAAGTGCCTTTGATGTGCTTTTGCACACCAATGCACCATTTCATCAGGACATTGAAGTGTGATGATTGGGTCTTGTTTATTTTTTGTTGTGATGGAATGAAGCCACCCAAACAGTATGCGGTTGATGGTGTTTGGTAATTTAGTCTTTCAGTGACAGCGTCACAGCCCATCACTTCTGAACTTCTGCGACAATCTGAAGCTGCCGCGCACATCATTTATTGGTATTCGGAACTCTACATCAGAAACAACAACCTCATGGCAGATATTCTAACTCATAATCTTATCATATACTCTCATATAGGAAATGATACTCTAATCCTGAATTTCCTCAGAATTTTCCAGCGATTGATCAACACAGTGCCATCAAAGGCAGCTGGTGGACGTGAGATCCGAGCTCACCAAAACGCAGGACGGTCGCTGCTGGAATCGATCACATGCCCCAGTGGAACTGCCCAAGCCAACTAATTAGCCCACCCAAAAATGGCAGAGTCATACTGTTCCGGCTGGAAAAGAGTAGATGGGATGGATTTTCTTTTGAAGCTCCAACATGTCTTTTCTCCACATGTATGTGAAACATCTATTTTCGCCGAAGGAGGAGAAGGCCTTGATCATGAAGAGAGCTCAAGAGGTGCGGTGTATTGGGTGTCCAAAAATGGGGTACCATAAAATCCACTTTTGTTCATCGCTTTTTTTTGCTTGTACAAATTGCAAGTTTGAGGTATCACCCATTTTCAGAGACACATATAAATGGGTGTTCAGTTTTGGGATGATGAAGCCACATTCAACCAACACATATTCATTTGAAACCACCAGGGAAGAAACAGACGAGTATCGCTGCTCACGCGCTGAGATTGAGACCCAGAAAACAGGCGTCATGGGTTGTCTGTTTTCTTAGCAGAATTTCCATGAAAAGGACCATTTACACTAACTTTTTGTGATGGTGCGTTTTCCTGTAAGATTCCCGTGAACAAAACCAATGATCCTTACATCTAAACCCCTTCAAATAAAGTTAATGAGTGCGGATGTTATTTGAATTAGATAGCTGGTAAGTCCCCTTTGCAATGTTATACGTCTTTACTTTCACCCTACGAAAGAAGAGGTTTCCAACACGGCTTCAGGATCGCTCAGCCTTGCTGCGGCACTGGCACGAAGAGGTCAGCCGGGCCATGCCAGGGGCCGGGGTTGTCTGAAAATGTTGGGAAAACCACAAAATCCCATGGTTGATCATCATTTGTCCTACCAAAATAGCCCATTTTGTAGGTATCGTGGCATATCCCATGTTCAGACTGATCTGAATATATCTAAATATCACATTCGTCCTATATCAGCCCTATGTCCCATTGATATCCACTACTATCCATTAACAATCAATATGTCTCCCTCTGCTAAACTAACAGGTTGCTATTGAAAATGACCATAGAAATAGTGGATTTTCCCATAAAAAAAATTGTGATTTCCCATAGTTATGTAGACGTTTACCAGAGGGTATCCCTCTGAGACGGTTGGTTTTAAGAGTTCCCAGCCTTGGACTTTGATCTCACGCCCTCAGGTCATGTGCTTGCGAGAAGACAAGGTGCGGCCAGCGATATCTGGTGGTTTCAAGGTTGAATCAAAGGCTGCGATATAGCTACAATGTAGTTAGCTGTTAGCTTGAAGCTCGTAGATGATTTCCGGTGCAAATGATTCCAATTCCTATCGAGGTTGATTCTTGCATTGGTTTGTTGGCAACATCATCACCTTGCCATTCCCGAGGTTCCTCCAAATCCATCCTGCCACTGCCCTGAGCTTTGCGTAGCAACGCCTTCATCGTCGCCCTGAGAGGCCGCAGTTTTCAACACCTTGGAGAACGAAAAGCTGAGTCTCAGGAGGCGAGGCTGGTGGGGTTTGATAGGCCGGGACACATTGGATAAGGATTACCAGGTGAGGTTCCCACAGTTAGTCAAGTTGGGTCATAATTGAATATAATTCCAATCATTGTTCGGTTTATGGTAAATACATCTATAGTTAATGGGAGTTAAAAGTTATGACCCAACAAACAGAACTGGAGGGACACCCACCACCTTGCAAGGTCTGCCCTATGTTGCCGTGGATGGGAAATGGGAACTGTAGGTGACCGCTGTCACAGAGATTATAAGATCAATTTACACGGGCAAAGATGCAGATAACCAGCGCGGCAAAAAGTGTAAGAATGGATCTTGGTGTTTCTCACAAATCATAACAAGGATAAACTAGGTACAGTAGGGGTGGTCTCAAATTCAGCCCAAAATCAGTTTATCATAACTTTACCTATTCAATTGGCCAATTGGGGTCAGGAGACTGTGGGCACCCAGCCCTTCAAAACCTGAATCGGGTGCCTGAGGCGCTTGCAGATGGAATTGACGGAACTTCAGCAGAGCAAAGCTCCTCGGAGCCAGAGATTGAACCAACAGTGAGGGCTTTGTTTGTAGATGGTGGGTAATTACCCATGCTTGTCTACTTTGGGAAAAAGGATGAAATTAAGCAGCAAGTTTTGGAATACCATATTTTGAGACGAATCCAGATGGGATACAACATGGGGAGATTGACGGATATTGACTGAATGCTATGCAGAGATTATAGGTCAGATCCAAGACAAGTAGCTTGAATTGGAGAAGACCATTTTCCAAAAAGCCTCTGGTTTTGAGTTGATCTTCCGGGACGGACTCATCGTCCTCCCGAGCTCAGGAGGAGACGGTGGCAGAATTGGAACGGGAGAAGGCCGGTGAGGGACCACCGGAGGGGCACCACTGGAGAGTTGGTTCATGTTGGTTCTGTGTACCCGATCATTGGTCTGTAGTGGTACATAACGGTACATATAGTTTATTGCAGGTGACAAACCATTTGCAGTTGTACCTGGCGAATTGGTCGGTAATGGTCCGTATTCTCACTGGCAATCCCATGGTGTACCAATGGAGCCGTGTATTTCTGTTTGTTCCAAAGAAGAGTCCAAATGATTTTGGGGTAAATAGGTTTGAGCCATGCCCAAACGATTGATGTTTAATAATCCAGCCGATCAGTTTTTGGTTGGATACCCATGAGAATACATGAGCCCGGCCCACACATTGGTCGATTGCATGCCCAATGATTTATACCAACATCAGTGGTTGATTGGTTCATCAAATGATGTACCCTACGGTGATCAAACATGGCAATGACAATTTCATACAAATGGAGGTTTTGCCCTCTGGTTAGATTTTCCATGGCTATGTTGAATAACCAGAGGGTAATGGGAAAAAAAACATTGATCAACGGGTGATGTTGACTTGCCACATTTGACTACCAGAGGGTGCATTAATCCCATCCCCCTAATATTAAACACCCCCTTTCTATGGTCCCAATGATGTGGAAATTCCCTACATCCACCATGGTTTCGTTTGGTGGTGTTTAGTAATGGGGGGATTATTGAATATCCAATGATTAGTGATTATAGTGCCAACCTTCATATTCATATTTCACTACTAATCATATTCACTATAATCACTACAATCACCAGAATCAACTGATAGTTAATGGTAACTATCTTGATAGTTCACCATTATAGCTACTATAATCAATATTAATCATATTCCTTCATATTCAATAATAGTTCACCTAGAATACCAGCATCAACTGCCACTGATTTCCAGGCGGTGCTGCGAGACAAGTGGCAGACAGCCATGGAGGAAGTGGTGTGTTGACATTGTCGTGACCTTCACGGCCGGTCAGAAGAAATGATTGACCGAAAAGGGGGGAAACAAAAATTGCCCAAAATGAGGGTTTGTTAATGTTTGTTATAGAAAATCTATACAAAATGATGATTTCTATAATATTTCTATAAATTGTTATGGTTTGTTACCAAAAATTAAATCTTGTTACCAGGCAACTCTGGGACACGAAACTCCCCGTGTCCTGCAGGAGACGGGCGTTCTGCAAGCCAGGGTCATGGCTCTCGAGGTGCGAATGATGTGGACATGGGAGAGGTCCTGGAAGAAGCACAGCCTGAAATGTCCTGACCAAAGAGATGTACATATGATATGTATATATGTATATAATATAGAATTATATATGCATAATTATATATTATAGATCTAGGATAGTCGTATAGAAATAGATCTAGCATAGTATTGATTGTATATGAATATGTAGATGTAATATATAATGATATATGATATATATATATATACATGTTTCAAGAAATCCGAAGCATTGGATGCCGGTTCTCTCAACCAAAGGCTCGTATCTATCGTATCGTTGCCAACGGCTCCAGGAGAGGTTCGAAGACCGGCTGCGATCGCGGACAGCGACCCTGGAGGAAGAGAAGGCACCTGAACGGAGTGGGTGGGAAATCGGAAATCCTGAAGGCATCATGGCTGTGTTTTCCTGTACCTTCCCGGTTTTTAGCAGGAAATCCTGGGAAATCCATGCTGCTGACCGGAAATCTATCTATAAATGGATGAAAAGGGGGAGCCATGGTTTGCATTGGGGTTGAAAGGCATATTTTTTTCGACTGTGGTTCCATCGTGGTACTCACACCCATGATTTTTCCAGGCCTATCAGGGGGCTGCGCTGATCCTAACTTTCTTAATCATTACAGGAAGTTATCATTTTTGTTTATTCCAATCATAGCTGTCAAAAAGGCAACAGTGCTTCAGAACATTCAGGTGCATCATCAAGATTTTCCAAAAATGTCCAAATGGTGCATCTACCTTTGTTTGCAACCAAAATCTCAAAATCAGCAGGTGTTAAAAGAAAATCCTCTAATGTGGGCAACCCAATGCCACAAACCCTCCCATTAGTGGATGGTGGCTACCACCCATGGTGATTTTGGGAATGGTTTATGACATTGGGCGTTCAAGGGCTCTAACAGCTCGGTCCAGGCGCAGATTCAACGCCAGTGTCATGACGAGATCGGACGGCTGCTGGAAGAGAAGGTGTCGTTGGGTGGTCGCATGGGTGGACGTTGGGATTTCACCATGGTCAGCATGGACATTTGTCATTGAAACTACGAAAATGATGATTCCTCCAAAAACGGAGATTTCACCAAGCACAATAGGGATTTAAGCAGCAAACATAGTGATTTGGCTAGCCAGAAAATGGTGATTTGACAAAGAATGGCAATTTAGCGACAAAACATTGGGATTGCAGTGAAAACACTGGGATTTCACCATGAGAAAAGGAAAACTTGTATGTATTGACCACCATTAATCTATGTGGTTATCCATGGTAAAGGACCATAAGCATCAGAACAAACGAAGTGTCATTAATGGTTATATCAAATATCCAAATGAATCCAATGTGAATGCGTAGTTGATTCCAATGACTAAGGTCAAATATCCACAATAAATATCCAGCAGTTTAAAATATCATATTCAATTTACGGATGTCCATGAATTACAATACAACAATATACATATATCCAATATATCCAAGCAATTGAACATCCCCATGCATATGGTATCCAACTACAACCCCAGCATATCTCCGTGCCCACGCTCCGTCACGAGGCCACAGAAGTGGCACGCCTCACTAGCGAGAAAGTGCAGTTGCAACGCAGGTGGAAGAGCTGGGTTCGACAGACCTGTTGATATTACAGATATATATGTATATAGAGATATAGTATAGTATATTATAGTATAATATATTATAATATATGATTGATATCTATTTGTTGATGTAATCTACATAGTGATATTTTCCATATAATCTATAGTGATATCCAAAGATAAGTGATAGATATAGATGGATGGTTACTGTAGATGTTCCATCCCTATGGATCCAGCCCTAGCTTCTCAGAAAGTATTGATTGATGACATATTATGATGAAATCTACATTGACCTTTTAAGGGTGATTTCATGGGATTTAATGAGAATATGATTGGGATAGCCAGCGGTCTCATAAAACATGGCAGGTTGAGAAATGGCTGAACAAAATGCAGGTTTTCGTGGGAAGATTCTCTATGAATTGGACATGTTCCATTGACATGTTTGACTAGCAGAGGATCCTATCACAGAGGTGAAAATGGTCGGTGTTAGCAACCCAGCAGGTTCCAGGGTTGCACCCTGCAGTTCCGGCTTTTGGCTTCGGCAAAAACCGACGTACCACTCCCAGACCCAGAGATTTAAACCCAACAGCCACTGCTGCAATTCCTTTGGGTTTGATCAACCGATCTGTGCTGTATCTGGCCAAATGCAGCGGTTCTTGTTCAACTTTGCTATGCGAATCTTCTTTGGCATTGACTTGTAATTATTCTACATTGGTTTCGTCTGTTGGCCAAAATGTTATGTGGGCCTACTGCTGAGCCATCTTCAGTAAAATTGCAGGTCTTCAACGTACTGTGCTAATCACATTGTTCAAACAATATTGTGACGGTTTCAAGCTTTTTCCTTGAACCACAATGCCCCATACATGTCACAGGATCTTGTTTCAACTCATCAAATGGATTCATCCGTCCTGAAATGACCAACTGGTGTCCTATATTTGAGATGTTTGTTGCTTGACATATATCCAATTGGTGGAGTGTCCCCATCACAAAATATGTTTAGTTTTTTCCACAAACTGGCGTCATGTGAGGCATGAAAAATCGCCGGCTTTCCCATCCCATGAAATACTGCTTGACATCTCATCCATGATTGATTAGTTCATAATCCCCTATAGACCACTAAAAGTAATATGACTTTTAAGCAATCAATCAATCAACAGAGCCATCCAAAAAATGGCTGTCCCGTGATATCTTCATGAATATCCCATTAAATGGGTATGGCTCAAAATTATTAACCCTATCATTGGTTGGTTTATGTTAATTTACCATTAAAAATCACCATTTTTGGATATTTTTGGTACCATAATTTTGAGCCATAGCCAAATCACTATTTTCTTGTGTTTTGGTCACCAAGTCAAAGACCGAAGCAGGCTGGATGAGACTGCCGCATCCATGGATGAAGAGAAGGTGGCACGGTTGGATGAAGCAAGGATTCGATGCGCCCAGCAATTGGGGATGGTCATCAATCCAGAAGGATATATATATATATTATATATATATCATTATATATCCACTATAGACTACAAGGATTTAATCCATCAATATGGATTTTATGAGTTATACAATCATTCTAATGAAGGAATTAATTCTCAATGACGGTGGGATGACATTGGCACGCATGGGTCCTTGAAAAATGGGAGATACCCCATGGTATGGCAATGTTGATGGGGATAATGATGATCAATGGATGCTCGGCCAAATTTTCTGACAAACCGAAATGAGGTTTTCTATACTTGGTTAGTTCCATCAACATTTGACAACATGCACGTTTTTCTTGATGCTGAAATGTTTACTTTGGCTTGAACTTATGAAACTACTATGCTATGACTGTTTCCTAACGGCGTGAATCCACTGAACCCGGATTTGAATATTTCACCAATGAGGTCGGACGGAGCAACTCAATTGGGACCCTGCCTTTGAGAAGCCAATGTCCTTGATGAAATCATCCTCCAAGTATGGTAGATATGTGCTAATTAATGTGTTATAATGTGTTACCCCCAGCATGATTTTTCTTTTGTAGGTGAATAATTACACCAATACTTTGATATACCATACATATACCATCCATATATATACATCTAACATACATATATATATATATATATCATACATCTAACATACATATACCTTACATATAGAATCATATGTACCATGCATCAAGCCTCCAATCTCCGCACCGCCCCGGTGACTTCACCAATTTTTTTCGGAGAATGCCACGGTTTTTTTCAGGGCGCCATCTTGGTACAAATGGAAGCGGAGAAGGGACAGCTGCAGTGCCAGCTGCAACAGGCGCGGGTTTTGGAGCTGAGGAATGGAGCAACGAGGGATGGAGATTTTGCATAATGATTAATGAAAGGGTTAGGCTCTAATGATATGATGATAAGATGGCGATGGGATTTCAAGCATCTCCAAATATGAGAGTTGTTTATTTGTTTACAAAATTGATTGTTCTCTCAATCATTTTACTGCTTGATCCGTTGTGGGGGTTGCTATAACAAGTGGATTACCAACGATGAGTCAGATGAGCTGTGGATAGCCAGGGATGGTGCACTTAAAATCCTAGCTGGAAAGCTCAAGAGCCTGCCCCAAAAGTTGCTGGGTACAGAAGCCAACATTTCGAGAATTCCCAACGTACTGTGACAGCAAACATGTGGATGTAGCGGACATATCCACATAAATACTATTCATTGGATTGGTTTAAGGGAAAATTTACAGGACACCTCTATATTTCATAGGAAAAACCATGGTTTCCTGTAAATTGTCCCATTAACCAATCCAGTGAACTATACATATTCCAGGTTTTGAACCGGTATCCAATGCCAGGCTGACTGCGTTGCAATTGTGCTTCGTGTTTAGAGTATACGACGTGTAGATACTTCAGAATTGGAATCAAGAACTAGACTATAACTATATTATATATAATATGTATATAAATTGTTTGGACTGATTACGAAAATGTGCGTCCATTTTTGTAGTGGGCCATATTAGAGACCTGTGGAAAGGCTTCCAAAAACAACGATTCCGCTCCAAGGCGAAAGAAAACACACACCCCACGGTCCACTGAGATCGATGATCTAACATCATCTGCAATGGGTATGGCTCATGGTAGTGGACCTCAAAGTTGGATGGTTTGGTACCAACAGAATCCAACAGATAAATTGTATGGGACCAATGGATTCCTAATTTTGTGCTATTGCCACGAAAGAATGATCTTAGAATCCATGCTCCCAGCAAGACTTGGGCTGAAACTAGTGGATCTAGCTGCAGCTACAGTAAAAAGTAATGACAGTCGATGTTGGCTCAGTACCCTATCGTTCTCACCAAAGCGCCACTGCAGCTGATACATATTCTTGATTGAATCTCCAGGTTTTCTTGCTTTCACCATCTTTCACCATTTTTCATGGTAGAACCAGGAACCCCCCAATCTTTGGTGCCCATGATGACCCCCACATCCCAACCACGGCCAAAAAATTCAGGTGTCTCAAGAGCAGCTCCGCATGAGTGAAGAGAAGGCGGGTTGATGGAGGAATTGACCCAAGATGGGGATATAATGGTGTTTGTTTATGGCAATTTTGTGAAGAGATATCCGGGATAGATGCTGATGATTGCTGATGGACATATCAGAAAATATCAGCAATGAGACAGCGGGTACTTCGAAAAGCACTATTTGGAACCAGGCTGAGATGTGACCAGCTCCCAGTTTTGTTGGTGATTTGCAATGACCATGCAGCTATAGGAAGAAAAGGTCAACGTTTCCGACCTGAAGCACATGAGGAATGCACCGCTTCGCATTCTCTCAAACATTGGTTAGCCCCAACCTATCTATAATATATAATTTGATTGCAGAAATTATGGTATGCATATTGGATTTCATCATGAAGCGTTGAATCCGAATGGACTGTCATGATCAGATGAATCAGATCTACTGGCATTGCTGACTTTCCGGCTCAAGATCACCGTGCATCTTTAATGCCTTCATGGAACGACCAGTGCTTGAAATTTGTTGCCATGTGCTCGGTGCACTCGGCGGTGTCCGGCGAGGTCCTCGCGGTGGTGGAGGACTATGAAGGCAAGACCGCTCGAGAAATGAAGCGAATCCTGGCTGCGAAGCTTGGCATCTCCAGATTTCGGCAGCGGATCTTCTCGGAAGAGAACTCCGAACTTCGGGATGACACAATCTTCAGAGAGGAAATGGCCAAGGTACAATTGGTGCTCCTGGAATTTTGTGCACCTGAAGTGGAGGAAGACAAAAGGACTGATTGGTACTGTCTGATTTTTTCCATTTAAGATGTTGTGTTGAATTCCAATTTTTAAGTGGGATGATGTTCCCAACACTTTCCCATATTTTTCCATGTTCCCTACTTCTCGAGTGGCTCAAAGCAACCAACCTCATGGTTTTGTCATCATGATCATGTTCCTACTATAATTAAATCTGATCAATTTTGCATCATCTAGTGGGGAGTCTACATTTCTGAACAACCTCCTATTCTTTTGAAGGCTCTACAACCCCCCATGCATCCCATAGGATGTTGGCTGCCTCCATGCACCCGTCCGCTGTCCTCGAGACGTTGCTGCTGCATCCGCGCGATCCCAACGTCAGGGATCCGCAGGGCGAAACGCCGCTGCACCGCGTGGCGTTCAACGGACAGACGGAGGCCGTTCGTTTGTTGCTGGAGGCGGGGGCCGCGGCGGATGCGCGAGATGCGAGAACGCAGGGGTGGACACCGATGCTGGCTGTTGGTTTTAGAATGTTTTAGAGGTTTTGATTCATATTGTGTTGTTGAAAGGAGAAAGAATATATGGGTGTTTCAAATAGTGATTCTTTAATATATTTGTTTGAACCATTATTTTTTGCGATGATGAGCCCCAAGTGGCACGCATAGTGTTTGGGTGACTCGATCAACTAGGATGCTTTTGGCAGCTTATAGAGGCCATGCAGAGTGCGTTGGTTTGTTGATCGAGGCGGGAGCCAACCCAGATCTCACTACGCTGGTGGGTGGCTCAGGACCACTGCATTTTGCAGCACGCAGTGGCCACGCTGAAGTGGTTCGACTGCTGATTGCTGCTGGGGTGGACCTTGATAAAGCGAAAAGTGACAGTGGAGCGACACCATTGCACGTGGCAGCTGAGAGAGGCCATGTCAAAGTGGTTCGCTTGCTGATTGCAGCTGGTGCTGACATCAACAAGGCGAAAGAGGATGGAGCAACACCGTTGGACATCGCGGTTCTGAGGGGCCAGAAGGTAGTGGCTTGCTTGCTGCTTGAGGCTCGGGCGAAACAACATGAAACAACGGCATCCAGCTACAGAAAAGCAGCCTCGGACATTCTTGGACGGTGGAGCACATCCAGAAGTACTTCACCTGCTGCCTGAGGGTTTTGAACGGCTTGATATCCAGATAGCCAAAGCTGACCATGGACTAGTGGACATAGTCTGAAGAGCTATGCTGAGGGGTTTCTTTTGTTGCTCTGGAGCAGCGCGCTCTGCCCGAAACAGTCTCGGACCTCAACTGATCATGCAGGTCCAATGCGTCGACAAAGCTTCACGCGGAAAATTGCAGGAGCAAATCGTTTGTTTGTTTTTTTTCTGTTTTTTTTTCTGGTGTTTTCAGATGATTTTGACTAACCTTTTTCAGAGGTGTCCCGAAACCAGTAGTGGGTGAAATGCTGGATCCATTTTTGAGCAAACAATTCGGTGCATTTTTGAGTCGCCGACCCATTTTTGTTCAGTCCTCCTGGAGTTTCTGTTCTTCCAGAGGTGATATTTCTTGTATCCTCCTGATATCCCCCATGATATTCGGAACAAAACAATGTTCACCACCAGCATCGAAAACACATCCTACTGTACTTTACATCCCATTGAAAAGATGTTTCCTAGACTTGGGGTAGCCCAAAACCATTGGTTTCCCATTCACAACGACCAATCACTTGGATATATTTGGGCTAGCTCAAACCATAGGAAAGCCATAGGAAACCCATTAAAAGCACCCATGTTCATCCATTTCCCCAAAGTCATTTCCATCCATTTTTCCCAAGTTTTTGTAGGTTTCACCATCCTTTATGGATGGTCAATCTATCTGATAATTCAACCATCTGAAATCCAGGTGGTCTTGGCTGAAGGTCAGGCCAGCGAGATGACGAAGGTGTGTTCAGCACCGAAAAATCTCTGGGGAAAACCAGGGAAAGATGTGGGGAATGTAGGGTAAAACCCATGAACAATGGGAGTTAACCATAGATTAACCATGAAAGATTGAAGTTTATTGGGAGTTCTAGCCATGAAAGATTGAAGTTAAACTCCAGAAATGGTCTGATGGTTTTTGTGGATGCCAGAACGGAGGGAATCAGCCAAAAAAATCGACTGTGCGCCATTCCCGCCTCGTGTGCCATCGCCTTTGGCCGTTAAACTTGGTGGTTTTGGTGGTGACAATGTGTTTGCCATGTTTTGCGGTACTTGCCACATGAAACAAAAGACATTCTTTCTCTATTTGTTGGCAAGATTCATTGCCAGAAGAGGTACCAACCTCTTTAACCTTGACATCGGAGTCATCTCATGATCAATCTGATTAGTGGTGTCAAGGTGTCTCAAGTAATTACACTATCCTGTTTTTTTTCCAGTTTTTTGTGAATGGTTTTAGCAGTGTTTTATGATTTTTCAAAGTCTCCCAGATCCGAAGTGACCTTAAAAAGTCACCTAAGATCTGTCGGCGGGTGATCCTCCAGGCTTCCCTTCCCGCAAGGCACACGAGACCTGGGGTGCGGCATTCAGCCGTGAACTTCAAGCCTCACGGGAGCTACAGAAAACCGAGGTAGGGAGATGAGAATGGGAGGATGGGGTTGATGGAGCTGAGTGGGTGCGAAAATGGTCAAAGTGGATTTCCTTGAAAATGTGGGAAAACAAAAACCATCGTTTTTTCGTTTTTTTTGCTAGCCATTTTGAGGTATCTGCCAAATTTCAGACAGACCCAAGTAATCACTCAACAAAGTGTGAGGATTTCACCAGCAACTCCGGGAATTTGAAAAACATAAATCTGCTGGACACTTCGTTTTATAGCAGCTCAACAAAACGGCCGATCAAGCCAACAAATGATGGTTAAGAATTACTAAGGTGGCAGAAATTGGATGGTCTACAGTCACAAGGCTATGGATGTGTCAAAAGAAAGGACACACACAAAATAAAACACACAACATGATATTCATGCCAGGATGAGGAAAACTATTCTGGCTGGGGCATTCGAAATATTTTGACATGTTCGTATTTTGGACTATGAGGTGGTTGGGTGGTTGTTCAAGCGATACTGGTAGCAGGACGAATGGCGCAAAATGCCACACTCTTCGGGTATATCAAACACATTATCTTAGGGTATAATAAAATATATAATACACATATCTTGAAGATCCCAAAACCATTCGTGGTACGGGTCCATTGATACCTCACGTAGTTCAGCATCAGATCCTCGCCCGCCAGGCCTCCCGTCTGCGGAACTTGGTGCAGACCATGTCAGAAAGGCTTGCTGGAAACATATTGCGTGGTGCAAATATGGAAAACAAAAGGAAAGGGCTAGGTCTGTTCTTCAGGTTTGTTGCTGCTTTTTTTTTCGATCCAGATAGCTTCACCACTTGTTGCTGTTTGTTTTCATGACCCCCAGATGATTTGGGATCCGTTGATGGGATTCAGATGGGTCTTCCTGCAGGACGCAAGCCTCTGAGTGGCAAACATCATTGCTTCAGGTTGGGGCCCTGCGCCGATGAGGTTCCCCTCCTAAGATTAGATGGAAACCCCATAGTCATGGCAAGGAATGATGTGAGGAAGAGCATGGAAAACGGACCCGAGTTAAGGTTCCAAGATGTTCCAAGTGAATTTTCAGGGATTACATACAAGAGACACATTGTATTCCGCTGCTGCCCAAATGAGGAGTACTAAGTTTTTTTTTTCCCAACTGAGGAGTTTGCTTTTGGGTCTGTAGCCATTTTGCTTGGCACCCTCAGGTTAGAATTAGACAAGTCAAACAGCAGTTTGGACAAGTTGCCTGTTCAGAGCAATTTGACCAACAAGATTCAACTTACTGGCAACTTGATTTTCCAGGCTTCCTTTGCATGCTTTCCAGAATCCGCAAACGATTTAAATTGAAAACCTTGGAAGACTGGTGGCCCGAAGTTTTGCCACTACGATTTTCCTCAAACAAATCATACTTCCAGAAAGGCTCGTGGTTTTAAGCAGCGTTTATTATCCATCCTACCAGGTACTGGGACGACCTGGGATGATCCAGATTGATCTTCATATATTCTTGAGATAGATGGCTCCAGCACCAGCCATTGCGTTCTTTCCGCTTCCCTCAAAGGTGGTCCTTGTTACCCCACCTGGCGAGGCCGAATTGGCCATTTTGCAAGAGCATTTGGATCTGCAACCCACTCGTGGGGTTCGGGGAGCCCAGTGTCACTGATAGCAGACTGTCAACCAAGCACATGACGCTTATCTAAGCCATGTAAGGCGCCGACATTGCAATAGCTCCGCTTGCTAAAATGATGTTTTCTTGTATTGTTACAGTCTTATATTCTATTCCATTACATATTATATTTTATCTAAGAGACCCTATATACATTTATTGCTACGATTGGCCACAGTCGTATTTTGTCCAGTGACCAATGTCATCCCAAGGTGATCTCAACTGTCCAAACATTGGGGGATATCTACAATGGTTTTGACCACCAAACCCCATATACCTGTGATCATCAATAATGTGCTTGTTGGTAAAGTCAGTTTATTGTACCACCATATTTTTTTGTCGAATTTTATCAAACATCTCACGGCTTACAGTCAGCTACGAGAATGTTACCAACCTACCCAAAAAAATTGTGCCAACACCAAGGTGCAAACGCCCTCAGCAGTTCAAGGTGCTGCTTTTTTACGCGGAAAACCTAGGAGGGCTGGGAAATGCACATCTTTGAAGCTACCCGTATGGTAAAAGATGACGTGATGGTAATGGTTCAAGATGATTGTCCATTCATATTTCACTACTGAGAGGGACCAAACATATCATATACATGTTGTTCCTGTGGCATCTTTTGACCCCTTTGATCCATCAACATATGGTTGATGAGTGTCTCTAAGACTAAGCTTGATCCATCCGGCCACAGACGAGTTGTGGCATTTTTGCTGGATGTCAAGGTAACCTGCTAGCTGATTCAGAGCTGAATTTTAGAACATTTGATTTTGGGTTTATCCAGAGTCCCTATTCGTCCTTTTGGAATGCGTGTCAACCATCTAAGACCACTGCGTCATTTAATGTTAAATTAACAGTACGTCTGGAATATCAGTAAGAGAAAAAAAACATTCAAATCCGACCCCGATTTTGATATTGGCCTCGGCAACATTTCTCACCCAACTGGTCTATGAATCTGGAGACAAATGGGCATGACGACCAAATCCAGCCATCCAATACTTGCTTCTCGTTGTAACCCACAAATTTATCTCAATGCTACGTTTTTGGTTGCAACCCATATCCTCACAATATATCCCACTGTCATATAAGAGAACACGCTCTCCATGGTTTGGCGTTCCGTTGCGCCACGGCCACGGTCACGCATAGCGTTCGCAGGTTCCGTGTCCTGCGTAGCTTCGGTCAGTGGAAGTGACCCGTCATCGCCCAACCGGAAGGCTTCCAGCACCGAGGAGTGAAGACATGTTTGGAAAGTCTCTAGAAATGCAGGAGATGTTGATGAAACTGAGGGCCTTTCCCCACCAAAAGTATCCACACGAACCTGACACTAGTGATAAGGTCATGGAAATAGATGATATAAATGTTATATAATATCCGTACGTTTGGGGCTGTTAAAGACTATATCCCACTTGTTTGGGTGAATATGTTTCAGCTCTGAATTAGCAAACGCCCAAAGAATACTGATGAATTACTGTGAAACTTGGTACCTTTATTGGTAAAGTGTAAAATAATATTTGGTGACAACTATCCGCACCTCCACAAACAACGGGGACATACAGAAGCGCAGATGTGTGGGTATGTCTCAACATCCTAAGGTCCTCACACATATTTGATATTTGATATAGTGACAGTGACTGTATTGTATTATCATAATGTTCCCTACTATCCCAGAATTGATTTAAGGAAATAGAGAGGGAACAACCATAGTTTCCTGTAGGTTTTCCCATAAACCAACCCATTGATACCAAAATGGCAATCAATTCTGCATCCCCAGTTTGAGACCGGGCGTGATTCTTCAATGAAGCTTCCATCGCGCCTGAGGAGATAAATGGAGTGCCTCCGGAAGGAAAGCGTATGGATGGCGATGTGAGGGGGCCTAGCTATCCAACCTGTGGCTTAGGGTCGGGCCAATTGGGGGTTTCCATATGGGGGTACCCAAGAATGGATGGTTTATCATGGGAAATCCTATTAAAAAGGATGGTTTATTGGAGGGGTACCCCCGTTTTATGAAACCTCCAATTGTTTTTGGCCTGGTTTACTTGGGGCCAAATCACCTTTAAACGTCACAATCTGGGATCGTGGTGTTTAAAAGGATGAATAAAACACTCATGAGTCAAGTAGCATTTGCGGCATGTCCAACTGCAGATTCTCGCCAGAAATATTTTTTGTTGGTTGGCTATTCTGTTCATCGATGATGATAACTTCTTGAAATTTCTTCAAATGAATCTATAATATAGAACTGGCCATTCCATCGATTTCCACTAGATCAGCTCTGCTTGACCCCTTGGGAAGATCCCACACTTGGCCTACTTCACATGGACCCAGGTGCAAACTGAGACGGAGCCTGAAGGCGAAACAACGCCGCCGGAGGTGCAAAGAAAGCCATGGTCAAGATTTGTTTGCCCTCAGGAAAGCCGTAGAACGTGGCCATAGTTTCTGTGCAGACTATAATATGACTAGAATCTTGTCAAGTTGAGCCATTTTTCTGCAGAAATTCTGGTATATTTGGTCAAATTCACTGGTATCTTGAGCCATTTTGTTCAGCACATGCCAGGCAGTCCAGCGAGTTGCCGAGCCGCCCAATCCCACCTTGCTGAGGCGGGGGAACAGGTTGGGATCGTGGCCCGGTTTTGTTGAAGATGATGATGATTTGATGCTGTATTTTGGAAAATCATCCATTTGCTGAATCTATTATAGAGGGAATTAAAGGGAATACATATGGGAATATTTTACATTTTTGGGTGACCACTTAAGCAAATCTATAAAGTTTATGAGAGACTTGATGCTATTGCTGATGTCGCGTGACATCCGCAGGAGTCTTCCTGGAATGTGTCGAGCTCAGAGGAGTTGAACGCCGATCAACTACTTGGGTGCTTTGGTGAGTGCGTTTGACAATCTATTGTAATGTTGGTAAAACAATAGTAAACCATCCCCCCAATTTTACCATGAATATGTGGTATAAACCATTCCAAAATAGTTGGTTTATTATTGTTTTACTCACATTATTTAGGTTTACAATGGTTTACAGCTTTGTCCTTGTCGTTGGGACCAACCAATACCATTTGTTTTGATCTAGAAGTCATCTTGACTTGGCTCTTTGTCAACCACTGTGGGCATCTGTAGCACTGAGCAAGGCTTTCAGCAAACATTTCCAGTTCCACAGAGTTGGCCACTGTACCCAATCTTGAGCAACAAAGATGTTTGTTCTTGAAGCACGGAAATCAATAGATTGTGATATCTCTCATATTAATGCAGCTACAGGAGTGACTACAGAATCAGAAGCAACGATTGGGAACGCACTACCCATACACAGTGCTTTATACATTAAAATGGAAGAGGACTGACAAGGAACCACTTATTGAGTTAAATTTGGTTCACTTGGACTTCACATCGAAAG
This sequence comes from Symbiodinium sp. clade C Y103, assembly GCA_003297045.1. NCBI lineage: Eukaryota > Dinophyceae > Suessiales > Symbiodiniaceae > Cladocopium > Cladocopium sp. clade C. The sequence goes on along the minus strand of BGPT01003172.1, from coordinate 46,627 downwards.
TGTCAATCTAGTTGCTTTACAGTTTTGCACCATTCCAAGTATCTTGTGAGAACCACTTCTTTGAGATACGACATCAACTTATCACGATCCGCATCAGGTGGTCCTCCCCTTCTTTCAAGGACATCAAAATCACGGATCGATGTCAGGCACCGTGGGGTGTGAATCGTCCTGGTTCACGGTGGAAAATAAGTCAGACAGACCATGTGTTGAACTATTTTTCAGTAAGTCAAGATAGGAATATAGATGGATGTAGTCCATGAATTACAATGGATATTTTGTTCGGGTATGGGCTATTAAACACGCGGAATGAAACCAACATGGGGAATTAAACCAACAATAGGTGGGGTTTGCGGTGATCAGTCACCTTGGTAGGTTTAACTAGAACCCTCATTTTTTTTGGAAAAAAAACGACCATCATCGGGTTTGTTCGGCCTTTCCATCACTTATATCCCATTATTCTTGATTATATTCCAATTGCAGCTTGTTGTGTTTTTTTTTTGCATCCTATTCAACATGATGATTCCTGCTCAGTTTATGAAGGGGACTTGAATCACCAACCAGCAATCCATGAGGTTCTAATCCATGTTGGCTTTGTCAAAAAAATGTCATACCCCAAAAAATGGTTTGTAAATATATGTTTCCCTACGTTTCCGTATTATTCCCGATATTTGGAAACTATATTGTAACTATATTATTCAGTCACTACCCGATATTTCCCCGCTGAAAGGCATCGATTCTCAGTGTATGTTTGGTATGTCGGTGCGTCAGGAGACATCCGCCGAGTCGGTGACTCAGAGCTTGGTTAGATCCGGCTCACATGGCCATGATTGGCCCATCAAGTATGAGGTAGAACCAATGTTGTGAAGATGAAGATGATAATTATGAAGATGAATATGATGATGATGATGATGATGATGATGATGATGATGATGATGATGATGACGATGATGATGATCATGATGATGATGATGATGATGATGATGATGATGATGATGACGATGATGATGATCATGATGATGATGATGATGATGATGATGATGATGATGATGATGATGATGATGATGATGATGATGATTCTGAAGATGGATATGATGATGAATATGATGATGAATATGCTGATGAATATGATGATGATGATGATGATGATGATGATGATGATGATGATGATGATGATGATGATGATGATGATGATGATGATGATGATGATGATGATGATGATGATGATGATGATGATGATGATGATGATGATGATGATTCTGAAGATTAATAAAGTCAGATTCCGAAACTTCTCCGGATTGCGCAACTACGCTTGCGCAACTTCGCCGTCAGATTGCGCAACTAGGATTGCGCAACTGTGCTTGTGC